>CM043880.1:23367645-23489765 GCA_024034495.1 Camelina laxa | reverse complement strand
GGGTTTGCTCAAAAGAATAATGAGACCTTCTTGTTGAAGCATGGAAAGGTTCAAAAGCTATCAAACACAATGTCCAATACACCATGGTTTCAGCATGAGTCTCTGCTAAGCACTCTATACAAAGGAGTACTCCCAAGATCATAATATTATTGGACACAGCTTCAAATGGTAACTTTCTAAATAAATAAGTTAAAGCTGCTTGGGAACTTGTTGAGAATTTGGCCCAGTCTGATGGGAATGATAAGACTGTGAGGGTTGATGGTGGTTCAGAGGAGAAGTACAAGAAAGACTTAAAGGTTGTCAATGATAAGATGGACAGGATCCTACTCAGCCAGCGAAAGAATATTCATTTCCTTGTTGATGAAGAGATTACTCCATTGCAAGATGGGGAGGGAGACCTTACAGCAGCAGAGATGCTATGCGTCCAGAACCAAGGGATAAAAGGCCTGCAACCAGTTCAAACCAAACAATAATCTCTCACAGGAGCAATAATGTGGCTAACCCCCAAGATCAAGTCTACCCTCCACAGCAGCATCAACAGCACTAACACCAACAACAATATGTACCAAAACAGCGGTTCCAAGCCCCTATTGGTCACCCACTAGGTTTCAGACTAATCAAGCTCAAGAACCAGACATGAAAGTATATTGTTGCAACAACTGCTGATTGGTCAAGCCACTGGTCAAATGGAGACTAACAAGAAGTTTGCTGACTTAAGGTAAAGGGTGGATTCATCTTATAATGACCTCAATATCAAGTTTGAGAGTTTAAACTCCAAGGTTAAGTACATAGAGAGCCTAACTGCCTATACTTCTGCCCCTAAGCCTAATCAGCTAACTGGGAAAGCTATTCAGAATCCCAAGGACTACAATGTCAAAGCCATCTTTGTTTACGAAAAAGTCACTGAGGACAGTGAGATTCAAGATAGGGAGGTTTACCTGACACTCACACTCAACAGATTATAGCCATAAACAACACTCGACTAAGTGCTCGACCTAGCACACGATCAAATGCCGGACCAAGCAGGAGACCGAGTGAAGCCTGTGGAGATAAGCCTATGAGAATCATTCCTCCACTATACAAGCGACCACTACCATTTCCAGGACGCTTTAAGGAACAGATGTTGAGGAAAATCAAAGAGAGTATGGAAAAGAAGGAATTGATGGTTTTTACAACATGAAACCACTGAGACAACATAAGAGGCAGATCAAGTTGAAGGCTTGGAGGAGAGGTCCTGCTTTTGATCAGTTTGCTTTTACCCTCTCTAGAGAGACATGTTGCTGAACATTTCTAAGCAAAAAGCCCAGAGTCAGGCTAAGAAAGATCAAGAAAAGATTGGGACAACTGTGATACCCAAAAAACTGAAGATCACGATTCATTTAATCTGCCTTGCTCAATTAGTTATATGCACTTCTAAGTGTTGGTGATCTTGGAGCATCTGTGAGTTTAATGTCATACTCAGTGCCTGTGAAGTTGGGGTATGAAGATTTTAAGCCCAACAATCACTATATTAGCCTAGCAGATCTAAGAGGGATGTGGTTGGAGTAATTGAAAAATTTCCAGTCAAATAGGAAAGTCCAGAATCCCAACTGATTTTGTGATCATGGACATGGACCAAGAGCCAGAAGATTCTTCTCATTCTTGGGAGACCATTCTTAACCAAACCTGGGGCTGTAATTGATGTTAAGATGGGGACTATTAGTCTCAGCCTTGCTAAAGACTTTACTATGAAGTTTGACATCAAGAACTCAACCGATCAGCCTACTGTTGGAGCCAGCACTTTGTTGTAGAGGAAAAAGCTGGTTATGAAGCACTTGAAGATGGAGAGGACCCAAAGATTAAGGATTCAGCTCAAGCTAAGTCTGTACAAGAACTCAAGGACTCAGTTCAAGTGTTAGCTGACTTAGTGAAGCATCTTCAAGTGCAACTCAACAAGAGGTCTTTAAAGAAAACGAGACCAAAGGTTCAAGCTCAAGAGTAAACTAATCAAGTGCTAAGAGTGAAGTGATCAAGTATCAACTTCAATATGATCAAGATAAACAAGGGGGATCTCATCACCTCTTGGTCTCCAGACAAAGCCTGAAAAGGTAACCAAATTCAAGCTTAGAGACTATAAACAAGCTCACTAGGGAGTAAGTCCTAAGGTATCCTTGTAAATAAGTTTAAATTTCCTTGTGGTTTGATCTATTTTTCTTTATGTTTGTGTTGGGCAGGCTTTATACAGGAGTGTGTCGATGGATTTAAGAGAAGTTGGAATTGTGGAGATGAGTTTTCATACCCACTCGACCAGCCCATGAGATGCACTTGATCGAGCACTGTTCGAGCCCAAGCCCATTTGATCCATTGCCACTTGCTCGATCGTTTGAGGGAGAAACTAGTTCGAAATTCAAATTTTGGTCAAGCACTCGACCACGTGGGTCGAGTGTGGGGTGATATAGGAACCCAGATGAGGGAACCCACGTGGATAGATGGGAATAGGCAAATGGTTGATAACACTATTCTGCCTATTCGTTGGAGATAGGTGGAATGCAGTGAAGAGATGGTGAATACACAAATGGTTGAAAACACTGTTTGTCTATTCGGTAGCAGTGGAAGATGAAGATAATAGATGGGTGAGTGAAGGACGCCACACAGATCTGTGAAAGGATCTCATGATAAGTCAAATCTATGTCTTCAAGGATTCACACGCAAGAAGAAGGAGAAAAGGGTGGTTGCTTTCTATCTCAAGATGAAACCTAAGAAAACTCATTTTACAATGCTGAGAAGGGACCTGATGTTCATATATTTTACCCTGTTTTCCCTTAGTATATTCACATCTTTTGCATCTTTTGCTATCCATTTTCACCATTATTGCATAGCTTTAGGACTAATCATGCATTAGAGTTTAGTTGCATTGCATTTGCATCTTTTCATGCATAAACAGGTGATTTTGAGCTTAAGGAGCATGGAAGCAATGTTGAGGAAGGAGTGAAGCAATCATGAAGGGAAAGCAAGAGAGTTAAGGCTGAAATAACAAGGTCCGGAGTCCAACTCGACCGCACACTCGACCAGACACTCGACCGTGTGCTGAGGAGGACTCGACCGAGTGGACAATGCACGAGAGAAGCCAGCTCGACCTGCCACTCGACCGAGCACAGGTCGAGTTGACCGAGCCGTTGACTATTTTGTCTTTTAGCATTTTTAGGGCTTCCACTCCCTCCTATATAAAGCCTTGTACCTGCAGCCACAAAAGAGAGTCAGCTTTTTAGATATTCTTAAAAACCTAGTATTTACCTTTTGGGATTTATTCCTTTTGCTTTTTATTCCTAGATCTTGTACTTGAAAAAGACTAAATTTCTCAATATTGTTAGTTTAATAACTTTCTTAATATTGAGAATTTAAGTTTCATTTCTTTTCAATATTGTAGATCTTTGTTTTATCTATCTAATGATGCAAGTTTCAATCTTTTCTGGGTTTATGATTTTGATGTTTATCATGTGTTCTTGTGAGTAGTAGTTTAGGATCTTGAGGATGGGTTAGGCTGGGCTGTGAATGAGGTTTGTTTGGCTTGATCAAGCTTGATTGTTGTAGATCTCTTCTAGGGTAGATGTTCTTAATGCTGATCCTATATCTGAGAGGGTAGGATCTGATTTCAAGCATCTTAGCATCACACCAATGTTTAAGAGGCATAGATAAGGCTAGATCTAGAGCTTACCATCTTGCTTGCTAAGAGATTAGAAGTTTTGTTTGGTATGAGACATATTTCTTACTGCCTGCTTGTGTAGATTCTTTACTATGTGAGAGCAAGTCTAGAAATGCATAGGTTTGATTGTTTCTTGACCATGAGAGTGGGAGAAACTTGTCTTGGATTCATATGTCTAGAGATTAGCTCATGTTGTTTGAGATTTGTTGATCAAGTTAGATAGCCTCAATCATTAGTCCAGCCCATGAATCCCTCCTCAAGTCCTTCTTTGTTTATTGATTTTTCAGTCTTAATCTTGTTGCTTGATTGTAGTTTGATCTGTCTTTGCATTACTCTGTTTTTATTGCATTGCTCTGTTTCTGCGTTTAGTCTAGCTCGACCACTCACTCGACCTACACTCGGTCGAGTGCTGGCTCGAGTTCATCCCCAGAACTCTGCTATTTATGATTTGTGATTGTCTTGTTTCATTCCTGTTCCATTTCTGTTGCATCCATTTAGTGTCCTCATTATTGTCTTGCATTTGTTCTTTAGCTTAGTTTCTCTGTTGGTTGCATCATTACTGTCTTAATCATTCTATTTCATTTGCATTTAGTTCTTAGTTCATTTAGTTTACCTTCTGCACTTTACACTTTCATCATAGGATTGTTTAGTGGCAACATCCTTTTCATCTGGCTTAAATTAGATCTTTATGCATATCTTAACTGTTTACAACCACTCAAATTGGATTGATACCCCTTATACTGCAACTGCATAAGGGGAATTGAAACACCTTACCAATCATTGCATACATTCATCATCATCTTCACCTCATCAATACTTATCCTCATCACCATAAATACCTTGTTTCAATTTGGCGCCGTTGCCTATTTTAGTGTGTTTTTGTGACAATTAGGATCCATAAAAGTCTAAGATTAAGTTCGTTTATCCACTTGTTCACTACTAATCTCATTTCTTCTCCTGCTTGTCTGTTCTTGAGTTTCAGGTACCAGCTCGACCACCAACTCGACCACCACTCGACCGAGTGTGTGCTCGAGCACTTGATCGAGTCAGAAGCCGGATACAAATAGACATCAGCTCCCAGTCGACTCGACCACCCACTCGAGCCTGTACTCGACCGAGTGCCAGTTCGAGTCAGTCATCATGTTTCACAACAGTATGTTCCATTCTGTACCATGACAACATCAACCAGGATTCCAGGCTCAATGGTGTCACCCTCCAGTTTCAAACTTCACAAGCCCAAGAACCTGACTTAAGAGCTATGATGCAGCAACTTTTACTTGGGCAAGCAACTGGGCAGATTGAGGTAGCAAAGCAGTTTGCTGAGCTGAACCAAACGTTGAATTCCTATTCTAATGACCTAAAATCCAAAGTCAAGTACATGGAGAGCTCCATTGATTCTACTTCATCTCCTACGCCAAACCAACTTCTTGAAGAACCTATTCCACACCCAAGGGAGTTTACAGCTAAAGCTCTTACTCTCTATGAGGATGCTGTCACTGAGGACAGTGAGATTCAAGGTGGGGAGGATTGGTCATTTATTGAAGCCCAGGGAGAAGCTTGTGCACAGCAGACTGAATCCAAAGCACTCGACCAAGTGCTCGAGCGTGCACTCGACCGAGTGCAGGATCGAGTGGTCGATCGAGCTGAGGACACGAAGTTGTTAAGCCTGCTAAGTACATTCCTCCTGCTTACAAACCACCTCTACCATTCCCGGACGTTTCAAGGCAGAAGCTGAAAGAACTCAGGAAATTATTGAGAAAAGGAAAGAGTTGGCTTTGCAACAAGAGAAGGAGTTAGCTTTACAAAATCAAGAAGTCATTGAGAAGGAAGAAGTGATGGCTTTGAAGGAAGAGGTTGTGATTGAAAGAAAGGAAGTGATGGCTATTCAACAGGAGGTTGTCATTGAGAAGAAGAGAGGAAGTCATTGGGAGAAGGAGGAAGATAGAGACCCTTTGGAAAAATATGCTCACCATCCTGCACTCAAGGACATGCTTCTTGAATTATCCAAGCAGAAGGCTCAAAACCAAGACATGAAATATTTGAAAGAGATTGGGAAAGCTGTTATCCCAACCAAGCTTAAGGATCCAGGCTCATTCAACTTGCCTTGCTCCATCAGCTACATGCACTTCAACAAGTGCCTATGTGATTTAGGAGCTTCAGTGAGCCTAATGCCATACTCAGTGGCTGAGAAGTTGGGATATGAATATTTTAAGCCTTGCAATCTCTATATTGGCCTAGCAGATGGATCAAAGAGGGATGTGCTTGGAGTGATTGAAGATTTCCCAGTAAAGATAGGGAAGGCTAGAATCCCAACTGACTTTGTGATCATGAACATGGACCAAGAGCCAGAAGATCCTCTCATCTTGGGAAGACCATTCTTAGCCACAGCTGGAGCTGTAATTGATGTTAAGATATCAAGCTCCACCTTGCTAAAGACTTCACTATGAAGTTTGACATCAATAATACTACTCATCAGCCTACTATTGAAGGTCAGCACTTTATAATAGGTAAAAAGGCTAGTTGTGAAGTTTTTGAGGAAGGAGGGAATCCTAGGATTAAAGGTTCAGCCCAAGCTAAGACTGTCCAAGAACTAAAGGGGTCAGTTCAAGTGCTAGCTGGTTTAGTGAAGGAACTTCAAGCTCAGCTCAACAAGAGGTCTTTGAAGAAGGCAAGACCAAGACTCAAGTTTAAGAAGAAACATGGTTCAAGTGCTAAGGAAGTAGTGATCAAGAAGGAACACATGGGTTATCAAGTAGAACCAGGGGGATTTCATCACCTCCTTGGTCTCCAAATCAAGCTTGAAGAGCTAGAAGAAGTCAAGCTTAGTGACTTTAAACAAGCTCACTAGGGAGGAAGTCCCTAAGGTATCATTGTACATATGCTTTATTTTCCTTGTAGTTTTGATATTTTTGTTTATGTTTGTGTTGGGCAGGCTGTTTAATGAGAGTGTAGATGGGTTTGGAGAGAATTGGACTTGGAAAAATAGACCCGCAGTCCAGCTCGACCCCCCCACTCGGACATGCACTCGACCGAGTCACGGTCGATCGCCATCGTCGAGCTGCTGCCCAATCCCCTCTCCAAGTCACCAACAAGACCCCAGCTACACCTTTGATAGCATGCAGGAGGATGTGGATAGTTTCTTCTACAATCCTTGAGGTAACACTATCACCTTTCCATTGTAAATACCATTTGCATTTCATATTGTGTTTTGTTTTAAGTCTTGAATCCTCCAACAAATTTCTTTCACACAAGGGACTGTGTGATTTAAGTTTGGGGGAGGGTTTGAGATAGCATTTGACATTGTGTTTTGTTTTCTTATTTCAAATTTTTAGCATCATCATGTTAATATTTGCATAGCATCTAAGGCATAGAAAAACCCTAAAAATTTGAAATTTTTTGCAAAAATCTTTATAAAAAAAGAGTGTTCATGTAGTTTGCTTTGCATATTCAAGTATTTTGTTTATCATATAGGACTGCTTGCATTAGGGATCTATGATGAGTATTTCCTTGTTAGCTTGCTCATTCACTAGACTAGGATCAATGCCCAAGTTAATAGTACTTTGATGCTAGTTGAGTGGTTAGAAGCATAAGATTGAACCAAGCATTGAATTCCTGCATTGCATTTGGTCTAAATTGAAGCATGTTGTGATTTGATGCCATTTCCTATCTATAAGAACTTAATATTGACTTTCAATTATCAATGTGTGCATTGCTTTAAACTCATGGATACCATATACATATTTGGATCATCTTTCTCCTTTTTACCACTCTTGTTGATCCAAGTAGCTGATTTCCTCATTAAGAATCAGTTTCCCTACCCTTAACCAACCCTTCTTTCAAGCCATGTTTATTCTTGAGTGTGTGAGGCCTATTTTTAGGATTGAGCTTGGTAGAAAGTGTTAGGTTTGAACTGACAAGAGTAAAGCCTTGTGTAGTTCTAGTTTGCATTTTTCAAACTAGATAGGACTAGGTGGTTCATTTGTTGGGTTTGGGACTTGGAAGTTAAAGAAAAGAAAAAAAAAAAAAAAAAAAAAAAGGAGAAAAAGAAAGAAAAAGGGTAGTCTTTAAGAGGAGATTGTGTTTAAGCAAGGTCTAGTGAAAGGATGGGAAGCAAAAAATGTTGAAGATGGTTCTAGTTAAAGAAAAGAAAAGAAAGAAAAGAAAAGTCTAGCAAAAGCTTGTATGTCTTAAGAATAAGAAGAAAAGAGAACCATAGCAAATAAGTAAGAATCCCCCATCCCACTAGAAAGATCAAATAAGAAACCTCTCCTAAGACTTGAAAATCAAAAGAGAAAAGGGTGAAAGAGAAAAGAAGAAGTTAAAGGGTAGCACTAGGATCATTTGGGTTTAGATTGCTAGGATAAACACTTTGGGTACCTTTGGGTAGACAAGGTTTTATTCTTGTATGTGTCTAGGTGTTCTTACCTTTAGCATTCTTCTAAAGCTCAATCCATTTTTTATGAGAGAACCTTGATATTGATAAGCCCCACTCTAAAAAGAGACCATCATTGTCTCAAAGCCTTTACCTCCAAGCCAAATGAGTTTAAGCATTGCATAGAATTGATTCATGTTCTTGATTAATGAATGTTAAAGGAAATGGTTGATTTGAATGCATGTGGATATCTAAGGCTCAAATCAGTAAAGGTTGTGACATGCTTGTCTAAAGTCTTTAAGTACAGCTCATTCAACTTGCATCATAGTACTAGTAACTTGGACATTGATTCTAGATGGTCTGTTTGCAAGCTTTAGGAGCTGAGATCCCACTTTCAAACCTCACCTACATTCTTATGTCTTGCTTATTTGCTTGAGGGCAAGCAAAGACTAAGTTTGGGGGTGTTGATGTTCATATATTTTACCCTGTTTTCCCTTAGTATATTCACATCTTTTGCATCTTTTGCTATCCATTTTCACCATTATTGCATAGCTTTAGGACTAATCATGCATTAGAGTTTAGTTGCATTGCATTTGCATCTTTTCATGCATAAACAGGTGATTTTGAGCTTAAGGAGCATGGAAGCAATGTTGAGGAAGGAGTGAAGCAATCATGAAGGGAAAGCAAGAGAGTTAAGGCTGAAATAACAAGGTCGGAGTCCAACTCGACCGCACACTCGACCAGACACTCGACCGTGCTGAGGAGGACTCGACCGAGTGGACAATGCACGAGAGAAGCCAGCTCGACCTGCCACTCGACCGAGCACAGGTCGAGTTGACCGAGCCGTTGACTATTTTGTCTTTTAGCATTTTTAGGGCTTCCACTCCTCCTATATAAAGCCTTGTACCTGCAGCCACTTTGAGTCAGTTTAGTCAGCTTTTTAGATATTCTTAAAAACCTAGTATTTACCTTTTGGGATTTATTCCTTTTGCTTTTTATTCCTAAGATCTTGTACTTGAAAAAGACTAAATTTCTCATTATTGTTAGTTTAATAACTTTCTTAATATTGAGAATTTAAGTTTCATTTCTTTTTCAATATTGTAGATCTTTGTTTTATCTATCTAATGATGCAAGTTTCAATCTTTTCTGGGTTTATGATTTTGATGTTTATCATGTGTTCTTGTGAGTAGTAGTTTAGGATCTTGAGGATGGGTTAGGCTGGGCTGTGAATGAGGTTTGTTTGGCTTGATCAAGCTTGATTGTTGTAGATCTCTTCTAGGGTAGATGTTCTTAATGCTGATCCTATATCTGAGAGGGTAGGATCTGATTTCAAGCATCTTAGCATCACACCAATGTTTAAGAGGCATAGATAAGGCTAGATCTAGAGCTTACCATCTTGCTTGCTAAGAGATTAGAAGTTTTGTTTGGTATGAGACATATTTCTTACTGCCTGCTTGTGTAGATTCTTTACTATGTGAGAGCAAGTCTAGAAATGCATAGGTTTGATTGTTTCTTGACCATGAGAGTGGGAGAAACTTGTCTTGGATTCATATGTCTAGAGATTAGCTCATGTTGTTTGAGATTTGTTGATCAAGTTAGATAGCCTCAATCATTAGTCCAGCCCATGAATCCCTCCTCAAGTCCTCTTTGTTTATTGATTTTTCAGTCTTAATCTTGTTGCTTGATTGTAGTTTGATCTGTCTTTGCATTACTCTGTTTTTATTGCATTGCTCTGTTCCTGCGTTTAGTCTAGCTCGACCACTCACTCGACCTACACTCGGTCGAGTGCTGGCTCGAGTTCATCCCCAGAACTCTGCTATTTGTGATTGTCTTGTTTCATTCCTGTTCCATTTCTGCTGCATCCATTTAGTGTCCTGTTCATTATTGTCTTGCATTTGTTCTTTATCTTAGTTTCTGTTTCTGTTGGTTGCATCATTACTGTCTTAATCATTCTATTTCATTTGCATTAGGTTCTTAGTTCATTTAGTTTACCTTCTGCACTTTACACTTTCATCATAGGATTGTTTAGTGGCAACATCCTTTTCATCTGGCTTAAATTAGATCTTTATGCATATCTTAACTGTTTACAACCACTCAAATTGGATTGATACCCCTTATACTGCAACTGCATAAGGGGAATTGAAACACCTTACCCATCATTGCATACATTCATCATCATCTTTCACCTCATCAATACTTATCCTCATCACCATAAAATACCTTGTTTCAGGACCTTATAAAAAGATCCAGCAGTGGGGGACCTTCTAGGGTCAAAATTTATTATAAATAAAAGGACTAAACTTGCAAAAACAACAGGCTCGATTTTAGGACATAAATAAACAAAGACTCATAAAGACCTAACGGTCGATTCCTGCAAAACAAGAAAAGAACCATTTATTATTTGAATTCAAACATTTACCTTGATAATAGCTCTCATGCACGCTCCAGCCCTTCGTTGATTGCTTCGGAAATGATGAAAAGAACGGGTTCTTTAATTCCTTGTAAAACCGGCAAAAGTGATGCTTTTGGAGCCTTCTCTTTGGAATCTTCTAGCTCAATGAGAGTAATCAGACTTTCAATGGACTTGTTGAATTGTTCCCTTAATGTTCTTGCTCCCAACCTTGTCATAGGTTTGTGTATCATTGTTGGCAGAACGAGTTCTTCAGGAAATGGTAGAACGGGTTCTTCAGGAAGTGGAAGAACGGGTTCTTCGGGCAATGGTAGAACGGGTTCTTCGGGAAGTTGACTATCGATGTCCTCATCATTCCCTCCCTCTTGAGAAAGTTCTGTCTGCAGAACTATTTCATCTGCATGGAAAGGAGATAAATCAGAAACATTAAAGGTAGAAGAAATGTTCAACTCACCTGGTAGCTCAATCTTGTAGGCATTGTCATTGATTTTCTCTAAGACCCGAAATGGTCCATCTCCTCTTGGTGACAGCTTAGATTTTCTCTCCTTGGGAAATCTTTCTTTTCTCATGTGTAACTAGACCCAATCTCCAGGTTTAAACGTCAGCTTCTTGCGGTGCTTATCTGCATGCTCTTTGTTCTTTGCGCTTTTCTTCTCAAGATTCTCTTTAACCTTTTGGTGGAGTTTTTTCATAAACTCAGCTTTGGTGACTCCTTCTGCACTAGAATAAACAGCTTGGGGGCAGAGGTGTGATGTCTAATGGGGTTAGAGGATTAAAACCATAGACAACTTCAAATGGAGAGAACTTGGTTATATCTTGTGTTTTTGTTGGGTTTTAAGCCTTATTTTTGCATAGTTTTGTTGCATAATCTTGTCATTCTAGGTTGTTTTAGGAGCATTTCATCTAGTGTGTTATCTCTCAGGTTCTTGGAGTGATCTCTACACATTTGAAGCATTTGGACTTGTTTAAATGCAAAAAAGCGAAGAAGAGTGGAGTTGGAAAGGTGACAAGGGATCAGAGACCACACGGTCATTCCAATCAGTCAAGAGCTCCCCGAGTGAAGCCATGCAACTTTCCCACCCGGCCAAAGTTTAGCCACTGGAGAACAGATGACCAGGGTGCGAAGACACACGCTACCACACCATACAGCCAAACCAAGACCGATGGAGTTTAAGTGGTTGAGGGCACGAAGACACACGTGGCCACACCACGCGCAGACCAAGACCGAGTGAAGTTTAAGTGGTTGAGGGTGCGAAGACACACGCGCCACACCATGCAGCCAGACCAAGACCGTGTGAAGACACGCGGCCACACCCCTCGGCCAAGCCATGGCCACTGGAGCCAGCACCTTACCTGTTTTAGTTTTAAACCGGGTTTGACCCAATTTGTTTTGGGTTGACCCGGGTTCTCTTCTATTTTCCTATAAATACTCTAACCCTATTAAAGGGGAGACATCTCTTACATCTTTTATCTTATCTTGATCTTAATCTTTATCTTTTCTTTTGTTTAGCAGCTATCTAGGGTTCTTAAGCTATTCTACTTTTGTTTTGTTGAATGATGATGTTCATATAATTTACCTTGTTTTCCCTTAGTATATTCACATATTTTGCATCTTTTCCTATCCATTTTGTCCATTATTGTGTAGCTTTAGGACTGTTCATGCATTAGAGTATAGATGCATTGCATTGGCATATTTTCTTGCATAAACAGGTGATATTGGAGCCTAAGGAGCATGGAAGCAATGCGAAAGAGGAGTGAAGCTATCAAGAGAAGAAAGCAAGGAAGTTAGAGCTGAATAACCAAGATCCGGAGTTCCACTCGACCGCCCACTCAACCGTGTGCGGAGAAGGACTCGACCAAGTGGAAGGAGCAGAAGAAAAGCCAACTCGACCGGTCACTCGACCGAGCACCTGTCGGCTGAACAAGCCGCCTAGCTATTTTGTCTTTTAGCATTTATAGGGCTTCCACTACTTTTCCTATAAAAGGATCTTGTACCCTTCAGCCACCAGAATCCAGCTTTTTAGATATTCTTAAACCTAGTATTTACCGTTTTAAGGATTTATGCTTTTTGCATTTTTATTTTCTTAGATTTCTTTTCTACCTTTGAAGAAAAACAAGAGATTCCTTGAATTTTGTTGGTTCCATAAATTTCATAATATTAAGAATTCGAGTTTGTTTTTGTAAAACCCGTAAACCAATTCTTGCGTTTTGGGTGAGGGTGTCGATCGACACCAAGGGGGTGTCGGTCGACACCATTGTTTTTTTCTGGTTCGATCGAATTGATTTAATTATCGATTTGGTTCGGTTTGGTTTTAGGAAACCATTGAACCGGGTTATTTAAGCGAGTTTCGACACAAGAAGGGTTTTGGAAGTTTGTTTTGTCGCCGCTTTGTTGTTTTTGAGAGAAAGGCGAGAAAAGCTTTGTTCCTGAGATTTTGAAAGAGATTGGTGAGATTCTTGGCTGTTCTTGAGAGTTTTGGAGCTAGGAGAGATCTAGAAGTGCTAGAGGTTGGATTCGTTGCTATTGGTCTTAATTTTCCTTCAAAGAGGTGAGTGCATGACCATGGCTTATCTAAGCTAAGATCTCTAGTTTTTATGTGATTGGTGCTTATGGTTGTTTCTTTTGAGTTCTCTATGGTATTTCATCGCTGCTTTGGCTGGGTTTGGCTTCTGGGAATGCATGGAGTGGATTGGGAAGGTTGAAGGCGAGATTCAGAGTTTTTGATCGAAGGAAATCGCTGCTCGGCATCGAGACTTTGGCGAGTGTCGATCGATGCCATGTGGAGGTGTCGATCGACAACAAACTAGGGTTTCCGGGAGTGTCGGGCAGGGTGTCGGTCGAAATCAGTATGGTGTCGGTCGACACCCTTCTTTCAGCTACGACGGATGTGGCATGATTTGTATATTGCCTGGTTTGTTTTATTGATTGTTGATTGTGGCATGTAGAGATCTTATTGCTTGTGTGTATAACCCAATAGATGGGAGGATTGCCTCACTGAGTGTTTATCAAATACTCATGCATCTCAATTTGTGTTTGTGGT
This sequence comes from Camelina laxa, assembly GCA_024034495.1. NCBI lineage: Eukaryota > Viridiplantae > Streptophyta > Magnoliopsida > Brassicales > Brassicaceae > Camelina > Camelina laxa. The sequence continues at coordinate 23,476,260 of CM043880.1, read as the reverse complement.
GCAGGTAAAGGTAAAGTATGATCGTTAAATCAAGGCAATGAAGAGGAGGATGTTCTATGAACTCGATTGGATGTTGTCTGACATTGTTAGGTTGCTGGTTTCATGTTCTTGTTGTCTGGTACTGGAATATTGCTTATGCTATAATATTGGATTATTATTGGATATTGGTATGGTTATTCAGCTGTTGTTTGTGAATGTGGTTAGGTGGCTAGTGGATATGGGACCACTAGTTATAGTCTATATATATATATATATATATATATATATATATTTTTTATTATTTATCAAAAAAAAAAGGTCGGTCCTTTCAGTTTGGTATCAGAGCGCTTACGGTTCTAGGTTTTGGTTCACTAGGCTTTGTGCTGTAGATGTTTGGGATTTGCATGCTTTGATTGATTATGTATGTTAGTCAATTGTGTGTGGCATGGAGTCCTAGAACATCCTTTTCGAGCCTACTGTGTGATTCCACGGTGAGTTTATGTTTTCTGTGTTATAATAGAAATTGTTTGCTTAGCCTTCTGTTCATGGTAGTGCAGATGGCTAGAGGTGGTGCTGTTGCTGGTCGTGGACGCGGACGTGGTTGTGGTAGGGGCATAGTCCTAGTGGTTAGTGAGACTGAGGACCAGAGTGTGACAGCTGAGGGTGTTGGCGAGTCGCAGGGTGTCTAGGAGTGTTGCCGGAAAGGGCGGTGTTGATGCTCCAGTCGTCGGTGATGCTAGGGTCCCGGGTGTGGGAGCCCCAGCGGGTGGAGTCCCTTGTGTTTATCTTGCTGGCTTGTTAGCACAGTTGTTAGAGCGGTTGCAAGCGGTGGTACTGGCTCAGGCTCAGGTTGTGCCACCAGTGGTGGCGGAGGAGCGGCAGCCAGTGGCTACGGATGCAGGAGCACATGGACGTTATTTTTCCATGCTAAGGGAGATGACGCGTCTCGGGACTGAGCGGGTTTTTGGGTGGTACGGACCCTACTGTTGCAGATGCGTGGAGGACGAATGTGAACGTAACTTCCATGCTCTGAGATGTCTAGCATTATCTATGCTCCTTAAACATTGGTATGATGCTAAGAGGCTTGAGATCAAATCCTACCCTCTCATTTATAGGATTAGCATTAAGAACATCTAGCCTAGAAGAGATTTACAACAATCAAGCTTGACCAAATCAAACAAACCTCAAACATAATCCAGCCTAACCCATCCTCAAGATCCTAAGCAACTACTCACAAGAACACATGATGAACAACAAAACCATAAACCCAGAAAATACTAAAACTTGCATCAAATGAAAGATAAAGCAAAGATCTACATTATTGAAGAAGGAATCAAACACGAATTCTTAATATCTTGAAAGTTATGGAACCAACAAAATTCAAGAATCTTATGTTTTCTCCTTCAAAAGAAGGTACAAGATCTAAGAAAATAAAAGTGCAAAAGGAATAATTCTCAAAAGGGTAAAAACTAGGTTTTTGACTATCTAAAAAGCTGGCCTTTTGTGGCTGAAGGGTACAAGGTCCTTTTATAGGAAGAGTAGTGGAAGCCCTAAAAAATGCTAAAAGACAAAATAGCTAGGCGGCTCGGCCAACTCGACCTAGTGCTCGGTCGAGTGACCGGTCGAGTTGGCTTTTCTTCTGCTCCTTCAACTCGGTCGAGTCCCTCTTCGCACACGGTCGAGGGTCTGGTCGAGTGGGCGGTCGAGTGGGACTCCGGACCTTGGTTCTTCAGCCTTAACTCTCTTGCTTTCTCCTCTTGATTGCTTCACTTCTCCTCAGCACTGCTTCCATGCTCCTTTAGGCTCCAATATCACATGTTTATGCATGAAAAGATACAAATGCAATGCAACTAAACTCTATTGCATGATTAGTCCTAAAGCTATGCAATAATGGTCAAAATGGATAGCAAAGGATGAAAAAGATGTGAATATACTAAGGGAAAACAGGGTAAAATATATGAACATCACGTACGACCACAGATGCTTGTGGTCATTGCTGGCTAACTCTCGCAACACGTAAAGAACCATCACAACAATAGGCTCCACGGCAGATGCAAGCTCTTCGTCATTCGTGACGGTTGGGATGCTGTCCCAGATGACGATGTATCTCATTGGAATCGAGATCCATATCGCAACCCAATGCGTCGACTTAACATTAACGGCGCGTATAGGTCGTCCACTTCCAGACCCACAGCTTGTTAGACTGAGCATACGGTGGATACTCACCTGCGTGGTAGCTGAAGGCACCGGCCGGTAGAAGTCTTCCAGATCCATTATGATTTGGCTCAGATTTGACAAAATCACCTTACATTGATGTCCACAGATGGGTGAACATAGCATCAGAGAAGGCAACTCTGTTCGAATTAAACCACTCAGGATGTTGTGTGTATCAATGTCTTAATAGATTTAATCTAGCATCCATGTGCTGAATAATCACATGGGTAAAAAAACCAAATTTAAAAATATTGAAGACTGTCAACAGAAACCAACCCAAGAAGTTTTCTATTAGACTTACTCAATCTCGTAGCCACATTGTTCTTCTTTGCAGTTCGTACCCCCAAAGATGACATCGGGATTTGTCTGGAACCTTGTTCTTAAACGTCCTGTATAAAAATTAAAAGAAATATATAAGTTACCAGAGTTTCGAAATATAGACATCACAATAAAGGTTGTTAACGTAAGGATCTTTCTTTAAGAAATCAAGCAAAGCCTTCTTCATGTCCTTCTCTGGTTTTTCAAAAGGGTCGTATGACGTAGCTGTCCTAGTCATGATAGTCTTGGCTGTATTATCACCAACGAAGGGAGAACGTTGACTTGAAGCTAACCTATTAACCCTTTCTGCCTTGCCATGTGCCGCAATCCTAGCCGCTTCTTTCCGTGGTTCTTGTTTCTTAGCTCTAGCAAACAAGTCAGCTGTTGTTGAGAATTCTGTGCGAATAAACAGTGCTGGGTCTGATCAGTGTCAGATGATTGACATGGCTTAATCTGCAAATTTTGATTTAAAAGTTACATGATATTGATGAAAACAAAAATTATTAATGTAGAACCATATGTTTAAAGTATTAAAATAAAACAATAGACAACACGATTATAGAGGTCTACTTCACATCAGGAATTCTGCTTGATACACTTGTTATTGTCTCAAAAGTTGACAACTTCTCGTAGTCTATTTCTTCTTGTTCTTGTACCTGGTATTGTGTTTGTGAGGGATTGATGTAGGAATTTGCACATGTTCAGAACTAACCATATCCATTTGTTTAGTGACTGACTCTTCATTTTTCCAAGCATCGTCCTGTGAGGCCTTCAGCTCTTCATTTTTCCAAGCATCGTCCTATGAGGGCTTCGGCTCTTCATTTTTCCCAGCATCGTCCTGTGAGTCCTTCTGTTCCTTTGATAAAGGATCAGCCTCTTTCGTACCAGTTACATATCCCTTCATTTTGGTAAGATCCGAAGCCAGGTTTTCAATCTTCTCATTCAACATGTCAAACCGCAAATCGCAACTGTTGAAACCTTCCTTCATCTGATCGTGTAGAGCTGCTCCTCACATGCCAAGCTTAATCTTCAATAGAATCCAAAATGTTGAAGTCCAAGTGAGTCGAAGAACCTGGACAGTGCCTCTTCCCACTTGGTTCACCAAATGAACCGGCTCTCTTATTCTATCCCTTTTCTTCAATCGTAACCTTTGGATTGTTGGATTCATGAATACCAACCGTCTCCCACAAACCTCTCTAAAACGACCCGACTTTTTTTTTAATAATAATAAAGAATAATAAATATAAATATAATAATAAATAATAAACTACAACTAGTGGTCTCATACCCACTAGCCACCTAACCACAATCACAATCAACAGCAGAATAACAAATACCAATATCCAATAATAATCCAATAATAAACCAATATTATAACATAAACAATATCCAAATACCAAACAACAAGAAACATAGAACAAGCAACCTAGCAATGTCTCTAATGACCCAACTCTAGCAACCTAGCAATGCCAGAGAACAACCAATCGAGTCTCTAGAACATCCTCCTCTTCATTGCTTTGATTCCACGATCATACTTTGCCTTTACCTGCACCACAAACACAAATTGAGATGCATGAGTATTTTATAAACACTCAGTGAGGCAATTCTCCCATCTACTGGGAATAAGATCCCTACATGCCACAAACAAGAATCAGTAAAACAAACCAGGAAATATACAAAGCATGCATTATCCGTCGTAGCTGAAAGGAGGGTTTCGACCGACACCAGATGGTGTCGTTCAACACTGACAATCTGATGTCGACCGACACCATGCCCGACACTCCCAAAAACTCTAGTTTTTGTCGACCGACACCTCTACATGGTGTCAATCGACACTCGCAAAAGTCTCGAGCCGTCCTCGCGTTGGTGTCGACCGACACCCCAACTGGTGTCAATCGACACCGATGCCGAGCATCGATTTCCTTCGATCAAAAACTCTGAATCTTGCCTCCAATCATCTCCAATCTGCTCCATGCCAAAACCACGCCATAACAGCCACGAAATACCATAGAGAACTCAAAGAAACAACCACATAAGCACCAAATCACAGAGAAACTAGATATCTTAGCTTAGATAAGCCATAGTCATGCACTCACCTCTCTGCAGGAAGAATCTTACAACCAGTAATAAATCCAACCTTCCTAGCAAGCTTCAAGCTCCTTCCTAGCTCCAAATCTCTCAAGAACAGCCACGCAATCTCCCAGAATCACCAAAAAGCTCAAGAACACACTTTCTCTCTGTTTTCTCTCCAAACGGCGTGAGACAAAAACAAAACACGACCCTAGGTCGTTTTCTCCCTTTTATAACTCGATTCAATGGTTTCCTTAAACCAAACCGGTCAAAATGGATAATTAACTAAATCTGATCGAACCAGAAATCAAGGGTGTTAACCGACACCACCCTTGGTGTCGATCGACACCCACGCCCAAAACACAGAGTTTTGGTTCACGGGTGTTACAATTCTCTCCCACCAACATAGATTCGTCTTCGAATCTCTAACAACCATCAGCCAAGAACTCCCGTGCAACCGCCTCCACAGCCTGCACTCCTCCGACCGATCTACGGAAGGTCACCTCTAGGCGATAGACTCACGCTCCAAGCGTTGTTTGCTCTCGACTTTTGGACTTTCCTTTACTCATAGGCCTAAAACTTGAGTTTTTATTCGCTCCTCATCAAACCTAAGTCTGCATGCCATAATGTTGGCTCCTCATCGGGCCTAAACCCGCATGCTATAATATATAAGGAAAATCCAATACTCGTCTCTCGGGTTGCCACCACACAGCGCGCCCCCGGATCTTAATCCAAAGTTGATATACCAACAATACTCCCAAGCCACAAAGTCCCCTAAGAGTCGCGAGCAAACAATTCTGAACACGTCTGAGTCCTATCCCTATCCAGGTTTCCTTCCCGTGGCTCGCGTAAAACATCTCAAATGTCCTACCAACCACATATCCCCTCAGTGGAATACCTCATGACCACACAAGGATCATATACATGCCACAAGGGCCAAAAAAATGTCCTAAACAGGACCACCACCAAGGCCAAACAATCTATCCTAAACAGGACCGCGACAAAGGCCAAACAAATGTCCTCAACAGGACCGCCACCAAAGCCAAAAAATATGTCCTAAACAGGACCGCCACCAAGGCCACTTGTCCCGAAGAACCATCATAAAGACCATCTGTCCTGAAGGACCATCACAAAGATCATCTGTCCCGAAGGACCGCCTAAACAGCTTAAGAACCCGAATCTTCTCCGAGGTCTCCTGAACAAAACTAGCACCATATATGCTCATCTCCCCCACCTGAGTCCACATAACACTGTACGACACGGCCACCCAAACAAAGCCTCATAAGGAGCCATCCTAATGCTCGCCTGATAACAGTTGTTATAGGCAAACTCCACCAAACACAAGTGATCCACCCAATGGCCACCCCAATCCAACAAACTAATCCTCAGCAAATCCTGCAACGTTTGGATCGTCGTCTCCGACTGTCCATCAGTCTGTGGATGGTAAGCTGTACTCATATGCACCTTAGTGCCCATCTCTACCTGAAATGCCTTCCAGAACACCGAAGTGAACTTAGGATCCTTGTCAGACACAATACTCGCTGGCACCCCATGCAATCTGACTATCTCCTTCACAAATTTCTTAGCCAAGACCGCTGCTTTATCAGTCTTCTTGATAGCCAGAAAATGTGCTGACTTAGTCACCAGTCGCCAATGACCCAAATAGAATCAAAAGTCCGGGACACTGGCAATCCTACCACTTAATCCATCGTGATCATATCCCACTTCCACTCTGAAATGGGAAGACTCTTCAGCAACCTGCCTGGAACATGATGCTCAGCCTTCACTAGCTGACACACATCGCACCTCGAAACCCAACTAGCTACAGCCTTCTTCATCCCGACCTAGTGAAAATACCTCTTGAGGTCACGGTACATCTTAGTCGCTCCAGGATGAATAGAAAACTTGCTCGAATGAACCTCTCTAGGGATCTCCTGCCTCAACTCCTCATCTTTGGGCACACAAATCCGCCCGTCCACCAAAATAGTACCATTAGCTGAGACCTGATACTCTGTATCCACAGCCTTAGAGGCATTCACCAGCCCCAAATCCTTCTCATGACCCAACCGCACCCTAATCAGAAGGTCTACTCTATCAGCCGCGTCCAAACCCAACGGCTCCTGAGAAATAGCACACAAACTCAAAGCACTAATCTCTTCTAGCAGAGTCTCCATCTCCTGCTCTTGAGCCGAAGCTACCCTCTTCCGACTCAGAGCATCTGCAAGCAAGTTAGCCTTACCAGGGTGATAAGCTATCTTTAAATCATAATCTGCCACAAGCTCCATCTACCGCCTCTGCCTCAAATTCAACTCAGGCTGAGTGAATATATACTTCAGGCTCTTATGATCTGTAAACACCTCCACTTTTGCACCATAAAGATAGGATCTCCAAATCTTCAGGGCATTAACTACAGCAGCCATCTCTAATCATGAGTAGGATAGTTGTCCTCATGCTTCCGCAACTGTCGTGAAGCGTAGGCAATCACCTTCCCATGCTGCATCAGCACACACCCCAAACCAACTCTGGATGCAACAGTATAAACCACATAGAGTTCTCCCTGCTTAGGGAAAGCCAACACTGGCGTAGTAGTCAACATCTCCTCACGTTCGTGTGACCAGACAAAAGGAACATCCTTCCCTGTCAACTTGTTCCTACGACGTGCTCTGCTCGCAAAACCCTGCACAAATCTTTAGTAATATCCTGCCAACACAAGAAAACTCATGATCTCTGTGGCAATCTACGATCTTGACCAATCTCTGATAGCCTGAATCTTCTCCGAATCTACAGAAACCCTATCTGCAGAAACAATGTGACCCAGAAATGCCATCTCACACTGCCAGAAACTCTTGCTCAACTTAGCAAACAACTTCTGCTCCCGCAGCTTCTCCAGAACTGCCCTCAAATGCACTACAGGCTCCTCTGGACTCTTAGAATAGACCAGGATATCGTCGATGAAGATGATGACAGACACGTCCAGAAATTCCTGAAACACGGTGTTTATCAACCTCACAAACCTTGCTGGCGCGTTTGTCAATCCAAAAGGCATCACCACAAACTCATAATGCCCACACCTCGTCCTGAATCCAGTCTTCCTCACATCTGCCTCATCTATCGGTATCTGATTATAACCTGAAGCCAGATCTACCTTGGAGAACCAAGTAGCACCCCTAAACTGATCTAACAACTCATCAATCCTGGGAAGAGGGTACTTGTTCTTCACAATGACCCGGTTCAAACCCTGATAATTAATAGACAACCGAAAACTCCCATCCTTCTTCTTGACAAATAACACAGATGCTCCCCACGATGACACACTAGGACCAGGATCAGGAGAGACCTCCATAGGTTGTCTAGTCACACTGATCTTAGTGGCTTGTGATGTCCCTTTAAAGGAAGTTGTGCATGACCCGAGGTAGCTGGATATAGAGTACCTCACATTAGCTCGATTTCTGGCTTATGAGAAGCCCAATCACAGGCTGCTATTCAAGATCATTCATCCCACAGAGGGAGCAACTTAGATGATCCTACCCAATGTCGACACTACTAAGATTTACCATTGACATCTCACATCCGCTGGAGGCGCTATAAAACCATGAAAAGGAATCAAAGGGTGATGGAGGACAAGTAGGAAGACAAAGGCATGGAGAAGAACCAGCGGAGTTTGACTTTGAAGAGTATGTTTGCTCCCAGAAGCAGCCAATATGAGTTAGGGAGGCCCACAAGAGGATTGGATGGCTGAAAATGATGAACAAATTCTTGGCAAAGAAAGTCAAGGACCTTATCGGGACAGTTAAGGTGATGGGAGATCAGATCAGAGAGCTCTAGGACAAGAAAAGCCTTGTAAACTCGCTGATTAAGTAGGATAAATTCAATACCCTCGTTATTAGCTATTTGCTGCTTGTTGATTGAGTTTGAAAGGTAGAACTGAACCACACCTTGAATACCTTTACCTGCATTTAAAACTTAGTCGAAGCATGCTTGATGTCATTCCCTATCTTATTTGAACCTAATCTTAACGAATAATTATCCAGTAATGCATTGAATTAAACTCATGGACACAACAGAGATACTTGGATTATGTTTTTCGTTTTCACCATCCTTGTTAATCCAAGTAGCTGATTCCCATTGTTGGAACAGTTCACCCCACCATTAACCTTAGGGCTTTTTTGGATTGAGCTTGGTAGAAAGTGTTAGGTTTGAGCCGACAAGAATATGATCATAAGTAGTTCTAGCTTCGCATTATCCGGACTAGATAGGATTAGGTGGACATTTCTTTCAGGAATTTGGGAGTTTTTGGTCAAAAAAGAAAATGAGAAAAAAAGGAGAAAAAGAAAAAAAAAATTTGGGAAAGAAAAAGGGTAAAATTCCAGTGAAGGATTTGGGAATTAAAAAAATAGGTTCTAAAAAAAAGAAAAAAAAAAGAGAGAAAAAAGAACCATAGTTTATAAGAACACTAATCCCCTAAAAGAGTTCAAAGAAAGAAACCACACCTAAGACTAGTTAAAAAAAAAGATTTTGGAAGTGACCTTAATGTAGTGGCCATTGGTAAGTCCTTAATGCACAGGGTACCATCACACCAAGGATCGAGTCCCGCTCCCTACGAATGTAGGGATTTGGCTAATGGTCGGTCAGTTGTGGCCCAATGGTTGACAAAAAAAAAGGTTTTAAAAAGCTAAAGGGTATAAATAAGACATTTGTTGGTTGTAGACTAGGAATGATCAAAGCATTCTCCTAAAGCTCAATCTATTTTTGTCGAGAGAAACCACTTTTTAAAAGATAAACCCTTTGAAAAAGAGGCCGCCTTTGTCTTCAACCCATTCATCCTAGCCAAATGAGTTTGATGACAATATATTGCTTGATTCATGGTTTACTGCTAATAAATGTTACAGGGAATGACAAATCTAAATACATGTGTAGATTAGGGATAGAATTAGGTTTTGTTATGAAGGGTGTGGCGAAAGTTCTTAAGTAGACTCCTTCACCATGCATCTTAGAGTTAATAACTTGGAAACTGAATTTGACTAATCGATCCATAATTTTTGGCTCTGAGTCCCCACTTTCAAACCTCATCCTCTTACTTTCTTGCTAGAGGACTAGCAAGAGATAAGTTTAGGGGTATTGATGCCTCTCTATTTTAAAACCTTTTTGGCATCTTTTTAATTATGTTTTGCATTGTCTAGAGTCTAATATTAGCATTTTAGGTCCTTAACCTTAGATATTTGCATTTAGGTGTTTTAGGATGTTGCATTGTTGTTGCATTTTGGATGAAATTACGTGCTTTAGGGCTTAAAAGAGTAAGAATGAGGAGTCACCCAAGCATGTACCCGAAGGTGTGATCTTGCAAGAAGAGCAATCCAAGGTCTTGACCCGAGCAAGTGGATCTAAGCTCAAGAAGAACCACCCAAAGCCCAACCCGAGGAGGTGCTCGACCCTAGCCTCTTGTAGATCTTTGGATGATAGCTGTTTCAGCTAGGGCAAAGAGTTTCCGTATACAAACCCGTCCCTAATTCTTGAGCCTGAGACACGCCACACACGACAGAGAGAGAGAGCAAGAGCTACACAGGCGATTTATAGCCGATTTCCATACTTTCTTCAAGAGATTTGTTTTTAGTATTTTTCCTTTTTCTAGTTTTGTAATTCTACTTTCTGTTCTTTATTGTCTTCCATTATACTCATTATTTTTCAATGCAAATCTTATTCATCTCCATTGTCATGTCGTTTGTGATAAGATCTGAGTAGTGAACCAAACTTTCTGGGGATGAGAAAGACTAGTATGTATTATTGATCGGTTAAAATGTTTTTGCTTGATTGTTTTCATAAAAATTCCCTTCTGGATTGGTGTTCTTAATGCTAGTTTCAGACTGAGAGGTTGATATTAGATCCTAGGCGTTTCCGCATCGAGAGGTGTTCGATGAAATGCTTGAATCAACTAATGATAGAGATTTGTTCACTTAGCCTAAGAGATTATATGAGTAATGGATTTATTAACAGTAGTGAATTGGATTTTAATGCCTGCTTTGTCATTGAAACGACCCAACCCATTTTTAAAAATAATAATAAAGAATAAATAAATAACCCAAAATATTTTGTTAAATATCCATAAACTCAAAGCACAAAACAAAAAGTGGAATATACCAATTATAATAAACCAATAATTAACCAAATTCATAGACAAGAGCTAGCAACTTAAACCATGATTCTAACATCAATCAATCTAATTCTAACAACCTAGCTGAAACCAAAGCATAACAACTAAGTCCCTATAACATCCTCCTCTTCATTGGCATGATCCCTGATGTTCATATATTTCACCACGTTTTACCTTGGTTTATTTACACCTTTTGCATGATTTACTAGCTAGTTTGGTTATTATTAAGTAGTTTGAGGTCACTTTGTGCATTAGACAGGATTTGCATTGCATTTGCATGGTTTCTAGCATAAACAGGTGATTTGGAACTCAAGGAGCATGGAAAGGTGCTAAGGAAGAATAGAGCTAGCAAGTGAAGCAGAAAAAGGGGCTAGTGCAGAAGAGAATCAAGGTCCGGAAGTCCACTCGACCACCACACTCGACCAAAAACTCGACCGTGTGAGGAGAGGGACATGACCTTTGGAAGAAGCAGAAGAAGAGGTCACTCGACCATGCACTCGATCGAGCACATGGTCGAGCTTACCTAGCCGCCTCTCTATTTTGTTTTTAGCCATTTTAGGGCTCTCACTCCATCCTATATAAACCTAATGTATTTTATGGCCGCCAAAAAGCCAACTTTTTCAGAAAGTATCTGAAAAAGCTAGTTTTTACCCTTTTGGGAATATTTACTTTTTACTTATATCATAGCCTTTTTGTATTTTTCTCTAGATTTTTGATACTTGTTGGTTCCGTAACTTTCAAAGTATTAAGAATTTGAGTTTGCTTCTTTGTTCAATATTGTAGATCTTTGTCTTATCTTTCTAATCATGCAAGTTTCATTAATTTCTAAGTTTATGATTTTGTTCATCATGTTCAGTGAATCTGAGTAGTGTGTTAGGATCATAAGGATGGATTAGGTTGGATAAGAGTTATGGTTGTTTAGATTAATGAAGCTTGATTGTTTATATATCTCTTCCAGATTTGTTATTCTCTATACTGTTCTTATATCTAAGAGGGTAAGGATAGATCTTAAGCTTCCTTGCATCATACCAATGCTTAGGTTGTTAGATAATGCATCTGCTGGAGACTACTGTGCCTAGCCTAAGAGATTAGTTGTCTAGGGTTGTTTTTAACATGTAATGATCTGGATCTTTAATGCCTGTTTTTATATGTCTTAGCTAGTGAGAACTAGGTCTAGTAGTATCTAAAATTGATTGCTATTTTTATGAGAATGGATTAGTAAGTTTATGAGATCATTTTCTAGAGAGAGCTCATAGTTGATTGAGGTTTGTTAATCAATTTAGGTAACCATAGTTTGAGTCCAGTCCATGAATCCATCTCTAGGACCTACTTTGTTTATTGATTTCTCTCTTTGATTAATGTTATCTGCTTCCTGTTTGATTTCCTTGCATTTGGTTCTGTTTGATTGGTTAATCTGTTTTTGTTCTTCGTATCAATCCACTCGACTTGTCACTCAATCGAGCATACGATCGAGTGCTTGCTCAAGCTCCTTTCAGAGTTCTTGTTTATGTTTTGCATCTTTCTTGTTTTATTCCTGTCTCATTCCTGTTTCATTGCATTTACTTCTTGTTTAATCATGTTGCATTCATTTCATAAGCATTTGGTAGTTCTTGTTCCTGTTTAGTATAATTTCAGCTTTGCTTATTCTGTTTTATTGCATTTTGTTTCTGATCTTAATAGTTTTACATTCTACATTTTATTATTGTCATTAGGGTGTTAGATCAAAACCATAATCATATTTGGCTTTACTTAAATTAGTGTTCACATCCTGATTGCTTGCATCACACTCATTATGGATTGACATCTCTTATATTACAACAACATAAGAGTAATTGAAACCTCTTGCATTCCACCTGATCATTCATCATCACTATCATCATCTTACCACACAAAAGTTATGTTTCAATTTGGCATTGTTGCCATTTGAGTGTTTGTTTGTGACATTTAGGATTTAAACAAATTTAAGATTAAGTTCTATTATTCATTTGATTACTAATGATTAAGATTCTTCATCTGCTTGGTTGTTTTGAATCTCAGGTACCAACTCGACCCAACGCTCGACCGTCTGCACGATCGAGCACCTGATTGAGCCACCAACCCAGATTCAGTCAGTCTTCTCGTCTCAGTTGGTTCAGTCTTCAACTCAAGCCTATGCTCGACCGAGTGTCAGTTAGAGCTAGTGATCGAGTCAGTTGATGTAAACTAGATCCAAGGGAAATCAGAACCTTGAGAGATACATTGAGCACATCAACCGACTTCCAAGGGATCTGAGGCAGCAGAAAACCAGAATCCTTCAAGAACAAGAAGATCAGTTGCTAATGGAGCAACAAAACAGTCAGGATCAAAGGCCAAGACCTATTGGTGCAGGAGATGCTCTAAATATACACAACCAAAGAGCTGGCATTGTTCCTCCTGCAGTTGTCCAACAATATGAGATTAGAAGTGGGCTAATCACTATGATTCAGGCAAACAAATTTCATGGTTTGCAATGTAGGACCCCCTAGATCATCTACATGAGTTTGATAGACTTTATGGCCTCACCAAGATCAATGGAGTTAGTGAAGATGGCTTCAAGCTCAGGCTGTTTCCTTTCTAACTTGGAGACAAAGCTCATCTATAGGAAAAGACACTTCCAACTATTGCTATCACTACATGGGATGCTTGTAAGAAGGCCTTTCTAGCGAAATTATTCTCTAATGCAAGAACAGCAAGGTTGAGGAATGAGATTTCTGGTTTTGCACAATAGAATAATGAAACATTTTGTGAGGCATGGGAGAGATTCAAGGGCTACCAAATACAATGTCCACATCATGGGTTTAGTAATGAGTCTCTACCTAGCACACTATATAGATGAGTCTTGCCAACGATAAGAATGCTATTGGATACAGCCTCTAATGGAAATTTCCTGAACAAGCATGTAGAAGAAGGCTGGGAGCTAGTGGAGAATTTAGCACAACTTGATGGAAATTACAATGAGGATTATGATATAACAATGAGATTTGTTGCCCCTGATCAAGATGAGAAGTATAAGAAGGATTTCAAAGTTGTTCATGAGAAGTTGGACAAGATTCTACTCAGCCAGCAAAAGAACATTCATTTTCTTGGTGGAGAAGAGACTCCAGCTCAAGATGGGGAGAATGAACTTGCTGAGATTTGCTATATGCAGAATCAAGGAGGTTTCAAAGGTTAAAATCAGTTAAAGACTAACAACCTCTCCTACAGAAGCACAAATGTAGCAAACCCTCAAGATCAAGTCTACCCACCTCAACAGCCTCAACAACACAACAATTATGTACCCAAACAACAACAACAAGGTTACCGGGCTCCAATGTGTCCCACACCAGAGTTTCAGACCAACCAAGCCCAGGAACCGAATTTAAGAACTTTGATGCAACAGTTGCTACTTGGACAAGAAAATGGGCAGCTTGAGACAACAAAGAAGTTTGATGAGATACACCAGCAGATGGACAACACATACAGTGATCTCCATACAAAGTTTGACACGGTGAATTCCAAGGGTTTGAATATGGAGAGAAAAATTGGCTTCTTCTACCTCTACAAGGCATGAACAAAAAACGGGCAAAGCTATCATGCACTCTACAGATTTTGCCAGTGCTATCAATCTCCGCAGTGGAAGAGTGTTACCAGAACGACAAGGAGTGCCACCAATCACTGAGGACAGTGAAGACCAAGATGGAGAGGGTTTTCAGCAAGAGGAGACTCAGAATGAGGAGAAGATTGAACTCGACCAGCCACTCGAGCACACACACAATAGAGTACGTAATCGACCAGAGGATCGAGCACCTCCTCAGGAGAAAATCAAGCGAGTTACTACCAAAGAAAAAGTCGTCCGGTTCATTTCTCCTCCATACAAGCCTCCACTACCTTTCCCAGGAAGATTTAAGAAGCAGATGGTTGAAAAGTACAAGGCATTGTGATGTTCATATATTTCCTTGTTTTACCTTAGTTTATTTACAACTTTTGCATGATTTATTTTCTAGTTTGGCAATTATTGAGTAGCTTTAGGACTTTTTATGCATTAGAGTAGAATTGCATCGCATTTGCATAGATTCTTGCATAAACAGGTAATTTGGATCCCAAGGAGCATGAAAAGATGCCGAGGAGGATCACAACCATCAAGAGAAGCAGACAAAGGAGCTAGAGCAGAAAGAATCAAGGTCTAAAACTCCACTAGACCACCACACTCGACCAGACACTCGACCGTGTGAGGAGAGGGACTCGACCGTCTGAAGAAGCAGAAGAAGAGGCCACTCGACCATACACTCGACCGAGCACCTGGCCGAGTTGACCGAGCCGCCTTCCTATTTTGTCTTCTAGCCTTTTTAGGGCTTCCCCTCCTTTCTATATAAGCCTAATGTACTCTATGGCCGCAAAGAAGCCACTTTTTAGAGAAAGCATCATCCTAAACCTAGTTTTTACCCCTTTGGGGATATTTTACTTTTTGCTTAGATCATTAGCCACTTTTATCTTATTTTCTCAAGATCTTTGATACTTGTTGGTTATATAACTTTCTAAGTATTAAGAATTTTCGTTGCTTTCTTCTTCAATATTGTAGATGTCTATCTCATCTATCTAATCATGCGAGTTTCTTTGATTTTCTGGGTTTATCATGCTTAGTATATCTGAGTAGTGTGTAGGGATCTTAGGGATGGTTTAGGCTGGATAAAGGTTATGGTGTTCTCTATTGTTCAAGCTTGTTTGTTCAAATATATCTTCTAGATTAGATATGCTCTATTCTGTTCTTATACTCAGAGGATAAGGAAAGATCTTAAGCTTATTATCATCATACCAATGTTTAAGTTGTTAGATAAAGCTAATGCTAGAGATTATCATGCTTAACCCAAGAGATTGGTTGTTTAAGGTGATTTTTGACATGTAATGATCTGGTTGTTTAATGCTTGTTTTTGTATGTCTTACCTAGTGAGAACTAGGTCTACGAGTATCTAACCTTGATTGCTATTATCATGAGAATGGATTAGCAAGTATTTGAAGATCATTTTCTAGCGATAGCTCATTGTTGATTGAGGTTTGTTGATCAATTTAGATGGCTATAGCTTAAGTCCAGCCCATGAATCCATCCCTAGGACCTTCCTTGTTTATTGATTTCTCTGTTTGAATACTAATGTTCATATAATTTACCTTGTTTTCCCTTAGTATTTTCACTTCTTTTGCATCATCTACCATCTAGTTTGGCCCCTTTTGCATAGTTTTAGGAATGTTTATGCATTAGAGTGTAGTTGCATGGAATTTACATATTTTCTTGCATAAACAGATGATTTTGGAGCCTAAGGAGCATGGAAGGATTACTGAAGAAGAATGGAGCTGAGAAGAGAAGGAAACAAGAGAGTTAGAGCTGAAGAACCAAGGTCCGGAGTCCCACTCGACCGCCCACTCGACCGTGTGCGGAGATGAACTTGACCGATTGGAAGATGCACAAGAGAAGCCAGCTCGACCGGTCACTCGACCGAGCACCATGTCGAGTTGGCCAAGCCGCCTAGCTATTTTCTCTTTTAGCATTTTTAGGGCTTCCACTACTTTTCCTATAAAAGGACCTTGTACCCTTCAGCCATCAAGAGTCCAACTTTTTAGATATTCTCAAACCTAGTTTTTACCTTTTAAGGAATTATTCCTTTTGCACTTTTATTTTGAAATGCAAAAGTGCAAAATGTAAAGCTAGAAAAATTAGATGCTAAATGTAAATGGAACAGAATGATTATGACAGTTATGAAGTTAGAACAGAAATAGAATCTATATTAATGCAAGTATTAAACAGGATACTAAGTGAATGCAACAAAAATGCAAATAGAATGAAACAGGAAGTAAAACAGGACAACTACAAATCATAAACCAAAGTTCTGGGGATGAACTCGAGCAAGCACTCGATCGAGTGTAGATCAAGTGCAGGGTCGAGCTGGGCAAACATGAGAGAACAGAGCAATACAAGAAAAACAGAGCAATATGAAAGCAAATCAAACAACAAGCAAGCAACAGGATTAAGACTAAGAAATCAATAGACAAAGAAGGCCTTGAGGAGGGATTCATGGGCTGGACTAATTATTGAGGTCATCTAACTTGGTCAACAAATCCCAAACAATTTGAGCTAATCTCTAGACAATATTTTTCTAAGACAAGTTTATTCCACTCTCATGGCAAGAATCAATCAAACTCATGCATCTCTAGACTTGTTCTCACACAGTAAAGAATCTACACAAGCAGGCATGAAGCAATATATCGAATACAAAACAAGACCTCTAATCTCTTAGCAAGTCTAATGGTAAACTCTAGATCTAGCCTTATCTAACAACCTAGACATTGGTGTGATGTTAAGATGTTTGAGATCAAATCCTACCCTCTCAGTTATAGGATCAACATTGAGAACATCTAGACTAGAAGAGATCTACAACAATCAAGCTTGACCAAATCAAACAGACCTCAAACATAATCCAGCCTAACCCATCCTCAAGATCCTAAGCAACTACTCACAAGAACACATGATAAACATCATAGTCATAAACCCATAAAATGCTGAAACTTGCATCAAATGAAAAATAAAACAAAGATCTACAATAATGAAGAAAGAATCAAACACAAATTCTTAATATCTTGAAAGTTATGAAACAAACAAAATCCAAGAATCTTATGTTTATCCCTTCAAAAGAAGGTACAAGATCTAATAAAATAAAAGTGCAAAAGGAATAATTCCTTAAAAGGTAAAAACTAGGTTTGAGAATATTTAAAAAGTTGGACTCTTGGTGGCTGAAGGGTACAAGGTCCTTTTATAGGAAAAGTAGTGGAAGCCCTAAAAATGCTAAAAGACAAAATAGCTAGTCGGCTTGGCCAACTCGACCTGGTGCTCGGTCGAGTGACCAGTCAAGCTGGCTTCGCTTGTGCATCTTCCACTCGGTCAAGTCCATCTCCGCACACGGTCGAGTGTCTGGTTGAGTGGGCGGTCGAGTGGGACTCCGGACCTTAGTTCTTCAGCACTAACTCTCTTGTTTCCTTCTCTTCTCAGCTCCATTCTTCTTCAGCAATCCTTTCATGCTCCTTAGGCTCCAAAATCACCTGTTTATGCAAGAAAATATGCAAATGCCATGTAACTACACTCTAATGCATAGACATTCCTAAAAATATGCAAAAGGGGCCAAACTAGATGGTAGATGATGCAAAAGAAGTGAGAATACTAAGGGAAAACAAGGTAAATTATATGAACATCAACACCCCCAAACTTAGTCTTTGCTTGCCCTCAAGCAAATAAACAAGACATAAGAAGGTAGGTTAGGCTTGAAAGTGGGATCTCAGCTCCTAAAGCTTGCTAATAGACCAGCTAGAATCAATGTCCAAGTTACTAGTACTATGATGCAAGTTGAATGAGATGTACTTAAAGATTTTTGACAAGCCTATCACAACCTTTACTGATTTGAGCCTTAGAAATCCACATGCATTCAAATCAACCATTTCCTTTAACATTCATTAATCAAGAACATGAATCAATCTTATGCAATGCTTAAACTCATTTGGCTTGGAGATAAAGGTTTTTGAGACAATGATGGTCTCTCTTTAGAGTGGGGCTTATCAATATCAAGGTTCTCTCATAAAAATGGATTGAGCTTTAGAAGAATGCTAAAGGTAAGAACACTTAGACACATACAAGAACAAAACCTTGTCTACCCAAAGGCACCCAAAGTGTTTATCCTATCAATCTAAACCCAAATGATCCTAGTGCTACCCTTTAACTTCTTCTTTTCTCTTTCACCCTTTTCTCTTTTGGTTTTCAAGTCTTAGGAGAGGTTTCTTATTTGATCTTTCTAGTGGGATGGGGGATTCTTTCTTATATGCTATGGTTCTCTTTTCTTCTTATTCTTAAGACATACAAGCATTTTGCTAGACTTTTCTTTTCTTTCTTAACAAGAGTGGTAAAAAGGAGAAAGATGATCCAAATATGTATATGGTATCCATGAGTTTAAAGCAATGCACAAGATGATAATTAAAAGTCAATATTAGGTTCTTATAAATAGGAAATGGCATCAAATCACAACATGCTTCAATTTAGACCAAATGCAATGCAGGAATTCAAGACATGGTTCAATCTTATGCTTCTAGCTACTTAACTAGCATCAAAGTACTATTAACTTGGGCATTAATCCTAGTTTAGTGAATCTAGCAAGCTAACAAGGCTAAACTCATCATAGATCCCTAATGCAAAAATATGAAACAGTCCTATATGAAACATGCTAAACAAGATCCTAGTATGCAATGCAAACTACATGAACACTCTTTTTTTATAAAGATTTTTGCAAAAAATTTCAAATTTTTTTGTTTTTTTTTTCTATGCCTTAAATGATATGCAAATACTATCATGATTAAATGTAAAGTAAGAAAATAAAACACAACATCAAATACTATCTCAAACCCTCCCTCAAACTTAAATTACACAGTCCACTGTGTAAGAGAAATTTGTAAGAGGATTTAAGACTAAAAACAAAACACAATATGAAATGCAAAGATATTTACAAGGAAATGTGATGTTGGTACCTCAAGGATTGTGGATGAAACTGTCCACATCCTCTTGGATGCTGTCAAAAGTGTAGTTGGAGGCTGCTTGGTGACTTGGAGATGGAGATTGGGGTAGCTCGACGATGGCGATCGACCGTGACTCGGTCGAGTGCGTGCTCGAGCTGGGGGGTCGAGTTGGACTGCAGATGCCAAAATTTTGTCCTTGCTACTGGGAGAACTGCTGGTAGAACTATTGGTAGAGTGCTGGATCCATGAAGTATTGGGGTGGGATGGGAGGGTAACCTGGATATCCTGGATAAGCAGCTGGAGGTGGGAAGCCATATGGTGATCTGGGTCGGAACTCGGCCGAGTGCATCTGGGGTGCTTGGTCGAGTTGGTGCTCGAGTGAGGGGGTCGAGCAGGACTGCGGATGTTCCTCTCTTCTTCTGTTTAAACTCCTTTGCTTCCCTGACCATGAAAACACCAAAACAAAAGTCAAAATACCAAAATCCTAAGCAATATATACAGAGATACCTTAGGGACTTCCTCCCTAGTGAGCTTGTTTAGAGTCACTAAGCTTGACTCTCCTTATCTCTTCAAGCCTTAGGGGCATCTTTGAGAAGCATTGTAAACTTCTCTTGTTTCTCTTTTTCTCCCCAGTACTTCTTAATTCTCTGGCCATTAATTGTGAACTCACTTCCATCCTTATTGAGGAGTGTGACAGCTCCAAATGGTAGAATCTCTTTTATTTCAAAAGGACCTCCCCATCTACTCTTCAATTTTCCAGGGAACAGTTTGAGCTTTGAGTTGAAAAGTAGAGCTTGATCTCCAGCCCTTAGGTCCTTTATGAGAATCTTCTTATCATGGATAGCCTTTGTTCTTTCCTTGTAGATTTTGGATCTCTCATAGGCTTCCAATCTGATTTCTTCAAGCTCATGTAAATCAAGGCTTCTCTTTGCTTGGGCTGTCTCTATATCCAGATTCAAAAGCTTGATTTCCCACAAAGCTTTATACTTAACCTCAACTAAGAAATGGCAAGACTTTCCATAAACAAGTTGGAATGGGGTTCTTCCTATTGGTGTCTTGAAAGCTGTTCTATAAGCCCAAAGTGTTTTATCCAGTTTGCTAGACCAATCTTTTCTTGTTGCTCCTACTATTTTTGATAGAATGGCCTTGATTTGCTTGTTTGAAACTTCAACTTGGCCACTTGTTTGAGGGGGATAAGCTGTGGACACCTTGTGTTTAACTCCATACTTCCTTAGCATTCCTTCAAAGATCTTGTTTATGAAGTGTGTCCCTCCATCACTACTCACAACCCTTGGAATCCCATATCTTGGGAAGATTACGGTCTTGTAAAGCTTTAGGACCACCTTATGATCATTGGTAGGACTTGCAAAAGCTTCCACTCATTTGGAGACATAGTCCACTGCTACTAATATGTAAACATTTCCATTTGAAAGAGGATTGAAAGGTCCCATGAAGTCAATAGTCAATTCCCCACACATCAAATATTTCAACCTCAAGGATTGGATTCTGGGGCATTTCATTTCTTCTTGTGATGTATCCCATCCTTTGGCAAGCATCACACTTGGTGATGAACTTGTGAGTGTCCTTAAACAATGTAGGCCACCATAAACCATCTTGTAGAACTTTTTGGGCAGTCTTAAAGGTTGCAAAATGCCCTCCATAAGCATAACCATGACAATGTCCCAACACTCCTTCAACTTCATTCTCTGCTATACACCTCCTAAACAGCCCATCTGATCCCTTTTTGTAAAGGTAGGGTTCATCCCAATAGTAGCCTTTGATATCCTTGAGCAATTTCTTCTTCTTATAAGGGTCCATGTCTGCTGGGATTTCTTCACACACCTTGTAATTGACTATATCAGCATACCAAGGTATATCTTCAGTTTCAAGTGCCATCCACTCCTCCATCTGATCCTGCTCGACCGCGAGGCCAAACACACTCGGTCGAGTGTCTACTCGAGTAGCTGGTCGAGTGGGAGGCCGTGTTGTCTCAAGTTGCATCAGTTTCTCCTCAGGCATTGAATCATCGATTGGAATCTCCTCTCTATCCTCATTCTGGACAAATGATCAGCTACTCCATTCTCTATCCCTTTTTTATCAACTATTTCCATGTCAAACTCTTGGAGAAGCAAAATCCATCTTAACAACCTTGGTTTTGTGTCCTTCTTTGAGTAGATGTGCCTCAAAGCAGCATGATCAGTGTACACAATTACCTTGGACCCTACTAAGTAGCTTCTGAATTTTTCAAAGGCAAATACCACTGCTAGGAGCTCTTTCTCTGTTGTTGAATATCTTCCTTGAGTCTCATCTAGGGTTCTACTTGCATAGTGAATCACATGCAGCTTCTTATCTTTTTTCTGTCCTAGAACTGCTCCTACTGCAAAGTCTGAAGCATCACACATAATCTCAAATGGAAGATCCCAGTTTGGAGCTTGGACTATTGGAGCTGAAATCAAAGCTGCCTTGATCTCCTTGAAAGCCTTCAAGCAATCTTCATCAAAGTTGAATTCAGTCTCTTTACAAAGCAACCTTGTCAATGCCCTAGCATGCCCAAGAAAGCTTCTTATGTCCTTGACTGTTTTTGGTGGTTGAAGTTGAACCATGACTTCAATTTTTGCTTTGTCAACTTCAATACCCTTCTCTGAAATCTTGTGTCCAAGAACTATCCCTTCTTCAACCATGAAGTGACACTTTTCCCAGTTCAAAACTAGATTTGTCTCCTCACATCTCTTTAAAACACTGCACAGATTAGCAAGACAAGAAGAAAATGAGTCTCCATAGACAGAGAAGTCATCCATAAAAACTTTAACAACATCCTCCACAAGATAAGAGAAGATAAACATCATGCATCTTTGAAAAGTTGCTGGAGCATTACATAATCCAAATGGCATCCTTCTATACGCAAAAGTACCATATGGACATGTGAATGTTGTCTTCTCCATGATCATTAGGATGAATAGGAATTTGGAAAAATCCAGTGTATCCATCCAAGAAATAGTAGTGGGTGTGATTAGTTAATCTTTCCAACATTTGATCAATGAAGGGAAGAGGGAAATGATCTTTCCTAGTAGCAGAGTTTAGCTTTCTATAATCAATGCACATTCTATGTCCTGTTATGGTTCTAGTGGGAATTAACTCATCATGATTATTCTTTACTACAACGATTCCTCCTTTTTTAGGGACACAATGAACTGGTGAGACCCAAGTACTATCAGAAATAGGATAGATCACACCAGCTCCAAGTAATTTAAGAATCTCCTTTTTTACTACTTCCTTTAGGTTGGGGTTAAGCCTTCTTTGAGGTTCAATACTAGAGTAAGATTAATTTTCAAGGTGGATCCTATGCATGCATAGATTAGGTGATATATCTTTAATGTCATCCAAAGTATAACCAATAGCTTTTCTATACTTCCTTAGCTCAACAACTAGCAAATCAAGTTCATCCTTACTCAATTTAGCATTTACTATCACATGATAGGTAGAGTTCTCACCTAGAAAAACATACCTTAGCCCAGATGGGAGAGGTTTTAGCTCTACTTTCGGTGCTTTCAGTTCAGACCAGTCATCTATGGAGGACTAGGCAGTGCACTCGATCACTGACTCGGACATGCACTCGGTCGTGCTCGAGTGGGTGGTCGAGCTCTTTGTTTCAGCTATTTGAACTGACCAGACCTCTTTTCTTAATGCAAGCAGCCCTTCAAAACCCTCAGGATTGACTGATTCTCTGCTGGAGTCTAGCATGTCTTCATAAGCTTTGGTTTCTTTATAGAGGAACCCTTCTTCCCCTCTTTTGGTTAAAGCAGTCTTAAGGTGATCTTGCTCTGCTACTTCTTCCATCAACTCTCTTGCCACCTTGTCCATTTCATCAACCCAAAAGACTTGTCCTCCAGTTGTTGGTTTCTTCATAGCTTCTACAATGTCAAATGTCATCTTTAGATCCTCTCCCAAGTTGAGATCAATCTTCCCTTTTCTCACATCAATTATTGCCTCTGCTGTGGCTAGGAAAGGTCTTCCCAAGATCAAAGGATCTTTTGGCTCTTCATCTATTTCCAAGACTACAAAGTCTGTTGGTACTTCCACTGTTCCAACTCTGACTGGTAAATCCTCTAGAACACCAAGTGGCAATCTTACTGATCTATCAGCTAAGATCAAAGATATATTGCATGGCTTATACCTTGTAAACCCCAGGCGCTTAGCAACTGATAGAGGCATTAGGCTAACTGAAGCTCCCAAATCACAAAGGCATCTGTTGAAGGTCAAAAGACCTATAGAGCAAGGCAGAATGAAGGAACCAGGATCTCTTAACTTTTGTGGGTTTACTTGCTTCTGGATTATGGCACTACACAAGGATTACTACCCCTTGAACTGCTTTGATTCTTTCCATCACAGCATCTTTCAGGAATTTCTGGTAAGGAGGAATCATAGCAAAGGCATCTATTAGAGGCATCCTAAGCTCAATCTCTCTCACTTGTTTATCAAACAATGCCTTGTACTTTTCAACCATCTGCTTCTTAAATCTCCCTGGAAAAGGTAGTGGAGGCTTGTAAGGAGGAGGGATGAACCAGACTTCTTTTTCTTTGGTGGCAACTGGCTTTGTTTTCTCCTGAAAAGGTGTTCGGTCCGCAGCTCGATCAGGTACTCGATCAGGCACTCGGTTGAGTGGTTGGTCGAGTTCAACGGTGTTTTCATTCTGAGTTTCTTCTTGTTGAAAACCCTCCCCTTCTTCAACTCCACTGTCCTCAGTGTCTGGTAGGGCTCCTTGTATT
The DNA here is from genome assembly GCA_024034495.1 of Camelina laxa. Lineage (NCBI taxonomy): Eukaryota > Viridiplantae > Streptophyta > Magnoliopsida > Brassicales > Brassicaceae > Camelina > Camelina laxa. The sequence goes on along the minus strand of CM043880.1, from coordinate 23,452,224 downwards.
GTTGGTAGAACCCTTCCACTGCGGAGATTGATAACATTAGCAAACTCTAGAGAGTGCAGAATAGCTTTGCCTTTGTTGGGGTCTTGCATTGGGTGAGAAGTTAGTTGGCTCTCCATAGTCATAATCCTGGAAGTCAGTGTGTCAAAATTGGCATGAAGTTCACTGTAAACATCCTTCATCCTTCTGTTTAACTCAGCAAATCTTTGTGTTGCCTCAATTTTTCCATTTGTTTGCCCGCATCATGGCTCTTAAGTCTTGTTCCTGGCCTTGGTTAGTCTGAAACGCTGGAGGGGGACACAATTGGGGCTGGAACACTTGTTGTTGTTGCTTGGCTGCATAGTTGGTTTGTTGTTGAGGCTGTTGAAGTGGATAGACTTGGTCTTGTGGATTGGCTACATTGGTGCTTCTATAGGAGAGGTTGTTGTTTTTGATCCCTCTTCCTTGGTTGTAGCCTTTGAATCCACCCTGGTTTTGCATATAACAGAGCTCAGAAAATTCCCTCTCCCCCTCTTGAACTGGAACCTCTTCCTCACCAATGAAGTTAATAGACTTTTGTTGGCTAAGGAGGATCCTGTCAAGCTTCTCATTGACCATCTTCAAGTCCTTCTTGTACTTCTCCTCTTGATCAATGGAGGTGGACCTTAGTGTTCTGTCATAGTCCTCATTGTAGTTTCCATCTGACTGAGCAAGATTTTCAACCAACTCCCAGCCTTCTTCAACATTTTTGTTGAGGAAGTTTCCATTTGAGGCTGTGTCAAGAAGCATTCTGATCTTGGGAAGCACTCCTCTATACAAAGTACTTAGGAGGGACTCATTGCTGAAGCCATGGTGAGGACACTGAGTCTGGAATCCTTTAAACCTCTCCCAAGCCTAAAAACTCTCATTATTCCTTTGAGCAAACCCAAAAATTTCATTTCTCAATCTAGCAGTTCTAGCATTGGAAAAGAACTTGGCCAAGAAAGCCTTCTTGCAAGCATCCCATGTGGTTATTGCTCCAGTAGGCAGAGTCTTCTCCCAAAGGTGAGCCTTGTCTCCAAGTGAGAAGGGGAATAGCCTTAACTTGAATCCATCCTCACTGACAACATTGATCTTGGTGAGACCACATATTCTATCAAATTCATCATGGTGGTCTAGGGGATCTTCCATTGGCAACCCAAAGAATTTGTTGGCTTGAATCACGGAGATCAGTCCACTTTGATCTCAAAGTTGTTGTTGGCAACAGTAGGAGGCACAATACCAGCTCTCTGGTTATGTGTGTTTGGTGCATCTCCAGCACCAATGTTTCTTGCTCTTGGAGCTTGTTGATCTTGTTGCTCCATTAGCACTTGTTGTTCTAGTTCCTGATAGATCCTTGTTTTCTGCTGTCTCAGGTCCCTTGGTGGTCTGTTGATGTGATCAAGGAGTCTCTGAAGATTCTGGTGACCCTTCGACCTTGTTTGCATCAACAGGCTCGAGTACAGACTCGAGTAGGTGGTCGAGTCGACGGGGAACTGATGTCTATTTGTATCTGGCTTCTGACTCGATCAGGTGCTCGAGAACACACTCGGCGAGTGGTGGTCGAGTTGATGGTCGAGCTGGTACCTGAAACTCAATCACAGACAAGCAGAAGAAGAAACAAGATTAGTAGTGAACAAGTGGATAAATGAACTTAATCTTAGACTTTTATTGATCTTAATTGTCACAAAAACACACTCCAATGGGCAACGGCGCCAAATTGAAACACATGTATTTGGTGGTATGGTGATGAAACGGATGGAATGATGAGATATGAATGAATGGATGGTAGGGGTTTCAATTCCCCTTATGCAATTGTAGTACAAGAGGTGTCAATCCAATCTGAGAGTTTGTGAGCAATCAAGATGTGCATAAAGGTCTAAGTAAAGCAAGATGTAAAGGATGTTTGTCACTAACAATCCTATTATGAAATGCAAAGTGCAAAATGTAATGCTAGAAGAACTAGATGCTAAATGTAAATGGAACAGAATGATTATGGCAGTTATGAAGCTAGAACAGAAATAGAAACTATATTAATGCAAGTATTAAACATGATACTAAGTGAATGCAACAAAAATGAAAATAGAATTAAACAGGAAGTAAGACAGGACAACTACAAATCATAAACCAAAGTTCTGGGGATGAACTCGAGCAAGCACTCGATCGAGTGTAGATCAAATCAATATGAAAGCAAATCAAACAACAAGCAAGCAGCATGATTAAGACTAAGAAATCAATAGACAAAGAAGGCCTTGAGGAGGGATTCATGGGCTGGACTAATTATTGAGGTCATCTAACTTGGTCAACAAATCCCAAACAATTTGAGCTAATCTCTAGACAATATTTTTCTAAGACAAGTTTATTCCACTCTCATGGCAAGAATCAATCAAACTCATGCATCTCTAGACTTGTTCTCACACAGTAAAGAATCTACACAAGCAGGCATGAAGCAATATATCGAATACAAAACAAGACCTCTAATCTCTTAGCAAGTCTAATGGTAAACTCTAGATCTAGCCTTATCTAACAACCTAGACATTGGTGTGATGTTAAGATGTTTGAGATCAAATCCTACCCTCTCAGTTATAGGATCAACATTGAGAACATCTAGACTAGAAGAGATCTACAACAATCAAGCTTGACCAAATCAAACAAACCTCAAATATAATCCAGCCTAACCCATCCTCAAGATCCTAAGAAACTACTCACAAGAACACATGGTGAACATCAAAGTCATAGACCCAGAAAATGCTGAAACTTGCATCAAATGAAAGATAAAACAAAGATCAACAATAATGAAGAAAGAATCAAACACAGATTCTTAATATCTTGAAAGTTATGAAACCAAAAAAAATCCAAGAATCTTATGTTTATCCCTTCAAAAGAAGGTACAAGATCTAATAAAATAAAAGTGCAAAATGAATAATTCCTTAAAAGGTAAAAACTAGGTTTGAGAATATCTAAAAAGTTGGACTCTTGGTGGCTGAAGGGTACAAGGTCCTTTTATACGAAAAGTAGTGGAAGCACTTAAAATGCTAAAAGACAAAATAGCTAGGCGGCTTGGCCAACTCGACCTGGTGCTCGGTCGAGTGACCGGTCGAGCTGGCTTCTCTTGTGCATCTTCCACTCGGTCAAGTCCATCTCCGCACACGGTCGAGTGTCTGGTCGAGTGGGCGGTCGAGTGGGACTACGGACCTTGGTTCTTCAGCTCTAACTCTCTTGTTTCCTTCTCTTCTTAGCTCCATTCTTCTTCAGCAATCCTTCCATGCTCCTTAGGCTCCAAAATCACCTGTTTATGCAAGAAAATATGCAAATGCCATGCAACTACACTCTAATGCATAAACATTCCTAAAACTATGCAAAAGAGGCCAAACTAGATGGTAGATGATGCAAAAGAAGTGAAAATACTAAGGGAAAACAAGGTAAATTATATGTACATCACAACAATAACAAGTGTTCCAGCCCCAATTGTGTCCCCCCCCCCTAGGGTTTCAGACTAACAAAGGCGAGGAAAAAGACTTAAGAGCCATTATGCAACAATTGTTGATTGGGCAAGCCAATGGAAAGATTGAGGAGGCCAAGCAGTTTGCTGAGTTGAACCAGCGGTTAACATCACAGTATAATGACCTCAACATGAAGTTTGAGGGCCTGAACTCTAGAGTGAAGTACATGGAGAGCAACATTGCTTCTACTTCAGTCAAATCTACTCAACTCCCTGGAAAAGCTGTCCAAAACCCAAGGGAGTTCACTACAAAAGCCATTCATATCTTTGATGAGGAAGTCACTGAGGACAGTGAGGTTCAAGAAGGGGAGGATTGGTCATTTCTTGAAGTTAAAAGTGAAGTTTGTGCAAAGCAGACTGGATCCGCTAGTGCACTCGACCAGGTGCTCGAGCAAGCACTCGACCGAGTGCCTGATCGAGTGGTCGATCGAGCTGAAGAATCAGAAGCTGTTAAGCCTGCTAACTACATTCCTCCTGCTTACAAACCGCCTCTACCATTCCCATGACGTTTCAAAGCACAGAAGATTAAGGAATTAAAGGAGATCATTAAGAAAAAAGAATTATTTGCTAAGCAACAAGAGGATGAGAAGGTTTTGAAGGAAGAAGCTGTGATTGAGAAACAAGAGGAAGTGATGGCCATAGAAGAGATCATCATTGCTTACCAAGAAGAAGAGAGAGGACCTGCCTTGGAACAGTATGAACCATATCCTCTCTGTAAGGATTTTTTGCTTGAATTGTCAAAGCAAAAGGCTCAAGCTCAAGATGAGAAGGATCTTGAAGACCTTGGAGGTGTTATCATCCCAATTAAGCTTAAGGATCCAGGGCCATTTTATCTGCCTTGCACACTCAGCTATCTTCACTACAACCAGTGCTTATGTGACTTGGGAGCATCTATCAGTGTGATGCCTTACTCTATAGCACAAAAGCTTGGGCACACTGACTTCAAGTCCACCAACCTTCACATATGTCTAGCTGATGGAACAAACAGAGGCATAGTTGGTAAGTTGGAGAACATTCCAGTGAAGATAGGGAGAGCAAGAGTTCACATTGATTTTTTGGTCCTAAAGATGGATAAGGAGCTTGAAGGTCCTATCATTCTTGGGAGGCCATTCTTAGCCACTGTTGAATCAGTTATTGATGTCAAGGAAGGTCTTGTGACCTTGAACATTGCTGAGGATATAACCATGAAGTTCAACATCTATAACCCAACCAACCTTCCTACCATTGATAATCAACCTTTCACTATCAAAGACAAAGGTAGTAATGAAGGCTTAAGTGGTGAAGCAACTCCAAAGGCTAAGCTCTCTTTTCAAGAGGATTCAGTGGAAAAGCTTAAGAGTTCAGTTCAAGAGTTGACTGTAATGGTTAAGGATCTCCAAGTCAAGCTAAACAAGAGGTCTATAAGGAAGGCAAGACCAAGGCTCAAAATCAAGAAGAAATATGGTTTGTGTGTAAAGGGTGAAGTGATCAAGAGTCAACTTCACAGTGATCAAGAGGTGCCAGGGACGATTTCATCACCTCCTTGGTATCAAAACCAAGCCTGAAAAGGCAACCAAAGTCAAGCTTAGTGACTCTAAACAAGCTCACTAGGGAGGAAGTCCCTAAGGATTCCTTTCTATATAAGCTTTATTTCCTTGTAGTTTTGATGTGTTTTCTTTTATGTTTGTGTTTGGTAGGCCTTTTAATGAGAGTTTAGATGGGTTTGGAGAGAAGTAGACTTAGAAATATGGACTCGCAAGCCAACTCGACCCCCCCCCACTCGAGCACGCACTCGACCGAGTCACGGTCGATCGCCATCGTCGAGCTGCCCCAATCTCAATCTCCAAGTCACCAAGCAGCCCCCAAATACACTTTTGACAGCATGCAAGAGGATGTGGACAGTTTCTTCCACAATCTTTGAGGTACCAATATCACCTTTCCTTGTAAATATCATTGCATTTCATATTGTGTTTTGTTTTTAGTCTTAAATCCTCTTACAAACTTCTCTTACACAGTGGACTGTATAATTTAAGTTTGGCGGAGGGTTTGAGATAGTATTTGATGTTGTGTTTTGTTTTCTTATTTTACATTTAATCATGATAGTATTTGCATATCATTGAAGGCATAAAAAAAAAACAAAAAAAATTTGAAAATTTTTGCAAAAATCTTTATAAAAAAAGAGTGTTCATGTAGTTTGCATTGCATACTAGGATCTTGTTTAGCATGTTTCATATAGGACTGTTTCATATTTTTGCATTAGGGATCTATGATGAGTTTAGCCTTGTTAGCTTGCTAGATTCACTAAACTAGGATCAATGCCCAAGTTAATAATACTTTGATGCTAGTTGAGTATTTAGAAGCATAAGATTGAACCATGTCTCGAATTCCTGCATTGCATTTGGTCTAAATTGAAGCATGTTGTGATTTGATGCCATTTCCTATTTATAAGAACCTAATATTGACTTTTAATTATCATCTTGTGCATTGCTTTAAACTCATGGATACCATATAAATATTTGGATCATCTTTCTCCTTTTTACCACTCTTGTTGATCCAAGTAGCTGATTTCCTCATTAAGAATCAGTTTCCCCACCCTTAACCAACCCTTCTTTCAAGCCATGTTAATTCTTGTGTGTGTGAGGCCTTTTTGGGGTTGAGCTTGGTAGAAAGTGTTAGGTTTGAGCTGACAAGAGTAAAGCCTTGTGTAGTTCTAGTTTGCAATTTTCAAATTAGATAGGACTAGGTGGTTTAATTGTTGGGTTTGGGACTTGGTTGTTTTGAAAAAGAAAAGAAAAGAAAAGAGGAAAAAGAGAAAGAAAAAGGGTAGAGTCTTTAAGAGGAGAATGTGTTTAAGTAAAGTCTAGTGAAAGGATGGGAAGTTAAAAAAAAAATTGTTGAAGATGGTTCTAGAAAAGAAAGAAAATTGCTTCCATGCTCCTTAGGCTTCAAAATCACCTGTTTATGCATGAAAAGATGCAAATGCAATGCAACTAAACTGTAATGCATGATTAGTCCTAAAGCTATGCAATAATGGTCAAAATGGATAGCAAAAGATGCAAAAGATGTGAATATATGAAACATGTTATTTGTATGGTGGTGAAAGATGGATGAATGATGATGAATGTATGCAATGAATGGATGGATGGTAAGGTGTTTCAATTCCCCTTATGCAGTTGCAGTATAAGAGGTGTCAATCCAATCTGAGTGTTTGTGAACAGTCAAGATATGCATAAAGATTTAATTTAAGCCAGATGTAAATGTTGTTTGTCACTAACAATCCTATGATGAAAATGTAAAGTGCAGAAAGTAAACTATAAGAACTAAGAACTAAATGCAAATGAAACAGGATGATTATGACAGTAATGATGCAACCAACAGAAGTAGAAATTATGCTAATGAACTAATGCAAGACAAGTAATGAACGAGATACCAAGTAAATGCAACAGAAGTGCAAATAGAATGAAACAAGACAATCACAAAGCATAAACAAGAGTTCTGGGGATAAACTCGAGCAAGCACTCGACCGAGTGTAGGTCGAGTGAGTGGTCGAGCTGGACTAAACGCAGAAACAGAGCAATGCAATAAAAACAGAGTAATGCAAAGACGAATCAAACTACAATCAAGCAACATGATTAAGACTGTAAAATCAATAAACAAGGAAGGACTTGAGGAGGGATTCATGGGCTGGACTAATGATTGAGGCTATCTAACTTGATCAACAAATCTCAAACAACATGAGCTAATCTCTAGACATATGTATCTAAGACAAGTTTCTCCCACTCTCATGGTCAAGAAACAATCAAACCTATGCATTTCTAGACTTGCTCTCACATAGTAAAGAATCTACACAAGCAGGCAGTAAGAAATATGTCTCATACCAAACAAAACCTCTAATCTCTTAGCAAGCAAGATGGTAAGCTCTAGATCTAGCCTTATCTATGCCTCTTAAACATTGGTGTGATGCTAAGATGCTTGAAATCAGATCCTACCCTCTCAGATATAGGATCAGCATTAAGAACATCTACCCTAGAAGAGATCTACAACAATCAAGCTTGATCAAGCCAAACAAACCTCATTCACAGCCCAGCCTAACCCATCCTCAAGATCCTAAGCTACTACTCACAAGAACACATGATGAACATCAAAATCATAAACCCAGAAAAGATTGAAACTTGCATCATTAGAAAGATGAAACAAAGATCTACAATATTGAAAAAGAAATGAAACTTGAATTCTCAATATTAAGAAAGTTATGAAACTAACAATATTGAAGAATTTAGTCTTTTTCAAGTACAAGATCTAGGAAATAAAAAAGGCAAAAAGAATAAATCCCAAAAAGGGTAAATACTAGGTTTAGAGAATATCTAAAAAGTTGGATTCTTTTGTGGCTGCAGGTACAAGGCTTTATATAGGAGGGGAGTGGAAGCCCTAAAAATACTAAAAGACAAAATAGTCAACGGCTCGGTCAACTCGACCTGTGCTCGGTCGAGCTGGCTTCTCTCGTGCATTCTCCACTCGGTCGAGTCCTCCTCAGCACACGGTCGAGTGTCTGGTCGAGTGTGCGGTCGAGTTGGACTCCGGACCTTGTTATTTCAGCCTTAACTCTCTTGCTTTCCCTTCATGATTGCTTCACTTCTTCCTCAGCATTGCTTCCATGCTCCTTAAGCTTTAAAATCACCTGTTTATGCATGAAAAGATGCAAATGCAATGCAACTAAACTCTAATGCATGATTAGTCCTAAAGTTATGCAATAATGGTGAAAATGGATAGCAAAAGATGCAAAAGATGTGAATATACTAAGGGAAAACAGGGTAAAATATATGAACATCAACACCCCCAAACTTAGTCTTTGCTTGCCCTCAGACAAATAAGCAAGACATAAGAAGGTAAGTGAGGTTTGAAAGTGGGATCTCAGCTCCTAAAGCTTGCAAATAGACCATCTAGAATCAATTTCCAAGTTACTAGTACTATGATGCAAGTTGAATGAGCTGTACTTAAAGACTTTAGACAAGCATATCACAACCTTTACTGATTTGAGCCTTAGATATCCACATGCATTCAAATCAACCATTTCCTTTAACATTCATTAATCAAGAACATGAATCAATTCTATGCAATGCTTAAACTCATTTGGCTTGGAGGTAAAGGCTTTGAGACAATGATGGTCTCTGTTTAGAGTGGGGCTTATCAATATCAAGGTTCTCTCATAAAAAATGGATTGAGCTTTAGAAGAATGCTAAAGGTAAGAACCTCTAGACACATACAAGAATAAAACCTTGTCTACCCAAAGGTACCCAAAGTGTTTATCCTAGCAATCTAAACCCAAATGATCCTAGTGCTACCCTTTCACTTCTTCTTTTCTCTTTCACCCTTTTCTCTTTTGGTTTTCAAGTCTTAGGAGAGGTTTCTTATTTGATCTTTCTAGTGGGATGGGGGATTCTTACTTATTTGCTATGGTTCTCTTTTCTTCTTATTCTTAAGACATACAAGCTTTTTGCTAGACTTTTCTTTTCTTTCTTTTCTTTTCTTTAACTAGAACCATCTTCAACAATTTTTTTACTTCCCATCCTTTCACTAGACTTTAGCTTTTACTTAAACACACTCTCCTTTTAAAGACTCTACCCTTTTTCTCTTCCTCTTTTTTTTTTTTTTTTCTCTTTTCTTTCTTTAACTGCCAAGTCCCAAACCCAACAAATGAACCACCTAGTCCTATCTAGTTTGAAAAATGCAAACTAGAACTACACAAGGCTTTACTCTTGTCAGTTCAAACCTAACACTTTCTACCAAGCTCAATCCCAAAAATAGGCCTCACACACTCAAGAATAAACATGGCTTGAAAGAAGGGTTGGTTAAGGGTAGGGGAAACTGATTCTTAATGAGGAAATCAGCTACTTGGATCAACAAGAGTGGTAAAAAGGAGAAAGATGATCCAAATATGTATATGGTATCCATGAGTTTAAAGCAATGCACACATTGATAATTGAAAGCCAATATTAGGTTCTTATAGATAGGAAATGTCATCAAATCACAACATGCTTCAATTTAGACCAAATGCAATGCAGGAATTCAATGATTGGTTCAATCTTATGCTTCTAACCACTCAACTAGCATCAAAGTACTATTAACTTGGGCATTGATCCTAGTTGGTGAATCTAGCAAGCTAACAAGGAAATACTCATCATAGATCCCTAATGCAAGCAGTCCTATATGATAAACAAAATACTTGAATATGCAAAGCAAACTACATGAACACTCTTTTTTTTTAAAGATTTTTGCAAAAAATTTTCAAATTTTTAGGGTTTTTCTATGCCTTAGATGCTATGCAAATACTAACATGATGATGCTAAAAATTTGAAATAAGAAAACAAAACACAATGTCAAATGCTATCTCAAACCCTCCCCCAAACTTAAATCACACAGTCCCTTGTGTGAAAGAAATTTGTTTGAGGATTCAAGACTTAAAACAAAACACACAATATGAAATGCAATGGTATTTACAATGTAAAGGTGATAGTGTTACCTCAAGGATTGGAGAAGAAACTATCCACATCCTCCTGCATGCTATCAAAGGTGTAGCTGGGGTCTTGTTGGTGACTTGGAGATGGGGATTGGGGCAGCTCGACGATGGCGACCGACCGTGACTCGGTCGAGTGCATGTCCGAGTGTGGGGGTCGAGCTGGACTGCGGATCTCCCTCTCTTCTTCTGTTTAGACTCCCTTGCTTCCCTGACCATGAAAACACCAAAACAAAAGTCAAAATACCAAAATACTAAGCAATATATACAGAGATACCTTAGGGACTTCCTCCCTAGTGAGCTTGTTTAGAGTCACTAAGCTTGACTTCTATGACTCTTCAAACTTGAGGGGCATCCATGAGAAGTATTGAGCACTTCTCATGTGTCTCTTTCTCTCCCAAATACTTCTTAACCCTCTGACCATTAACTGTGAACTCACTACCATCCTTGTTGAGAAGTGTGACAGCTCCATATGGTAAAACCTCCTTTATTTCAAAAGGACCTCCCCATCTACTTTTCAACTTCCCAGGGAATAACTTGAGTTTTGAATTGTAAAGCAAGGCTTGGTCTCCAGGTCTAAGGTCCTTTATGAGAATCTTCTTATCATGGAAAGCCTTAGTCCTTTCCTTGTAGATTTTGGAGTTTTCATAAGCCTCCAATCTGATCTCCTCAAGTTCATGCAAATCAAGGCTTCTCTTAGCTTGTGCTGTTTCAAGATCCAGGTTCAGAAGTTTGATTGCCCATAGAGCCTTGTATTCAACTTCAACTGGAAGGTGACAAGACTTTCCATACACAAGCTGGAATGGGGTTCTTCCTATAGGTGTTTTGAAAGCTGTTCTATAAGCCCAAAGTGTTTCATCAAGTTTACTAGACCAATCCTTCCTTGTTGCTCCTACTATTCTTGATAGAATGGCCTTGATCTGTTTGTTTGACACCTCAACTTGCCCACTTGTCTGAGGGTGATATGCTGTAGACACCTTGTGCTTGACTCCATACTTCCTTAGCATTCCTTCAAAGATCTTATTGATGAAGTGTGATCCTCCATCACTTATCACAACTCTTGGGATTCCATACCTTGGAAAGATTATGTTCTTAAAGAGTTTAAGAACTACCTTGTGATCATTAGTGGGGCTAGCAATGGCTTCCACCCATTTGGAGACATAGTCCACTGCTACTAAGATGTAGGCATTCCCATTTGAAGGGGGATTAAAGGGTCCCATGAAATCAATTCCCCACACATCAAATATCTCAACTTCAAGAATTGGATTTTGAGGCATCTCATTCTTTCTTGTGATATTCCCCATCCTTTGGCAAGCATCACATTTTGTGATGAACTTGTGAGTGTCCTTGAACAATGTAGGCCACCATAGACCAGCTTGTAAGACCTTTGGGCTGTCTTGAAAGTTGCAAAATGGCCTCCATAGGCAGAACCATGGCAATATCCTAATACTCCTTCAACTTCATTCTCTGCTATGCACCTTCTAAACAATCCATCCGATCCCTTCTTGTATAAGTAAGGTTCATCCCAATAGTATCCATTGATGTCCTTGAGGAGTTTCTTCTTCCTATAGGAGTCCATATCTGCTGGAACTTCTTCACAGACCTTGTAATTGACTATATCAGCATACCAAGGCAGATCTTCACTCTCAAGTGCCATCCACTCCTCCATCTCGTCCTGCTCGATCGGGCACCCAAACATACCCGGCCGAGTGCCTGTTCGAGTGAGAGGTCGAGTGGGGAGCCGTGTTGACCCAATCAGCATCAGTTTCTCCTCAGGCATTGAATCATCAATTGGAATCTCCTCTTCTATCCTTATTCTAGACAAGTGATCAGCTACTCCATTCTCTATCCCCTTTTTATCAACTATTTCCATGTCAAACTCTTGGAGAAGCAAAATCAATCTCAACAACCTTGGTTTTGTATCCTTCTTTGAGTAGATGTGCCTCAAAGCAGCATGATCAGTGTACACAATCACCTTGGACCCTACTAAGTAGCTTCTGAACTTTTCAAAGGCAAATACCACTGCTAAGAGCTCTTTCTCTGTTGTTGAATATCTTCCTTGTGTTTCATCCAAGGTTCTACTTGCATAGTGAATCACATGCAGCTTCTTATCTTTTTCTGACCTAGGACTGCTCCTACTGCAAAGTCTGAAGCATCACACATAATCTCAAATGGAAGATCCCAGTTTGGAGCTTGGACTATTGGAGCTGAAATCAAAGCAGCTTTGATCTCCTTGAAAGCCTTCAAGCAATCTTCATCAAAGTTGAACTCAGTCTCCTTACATAGCAACCTTGTCAATGGCCTAGCTATCATTGAGAAATCCTTGATGAATCTCCTATAAAACCCAGCATGCCCAAGAAAGTTTCTTATGTCCTTGACTGTTTTTGGTGGTTGGAGTTGAACCATGACTTCAATCTTTGCCTTATCAACCTCAATCCCCTTTTATGAAATCTTATGACCAAGAACTATCCCTTCTTCAACCATGAAGTGACACTTTTCCCAGTTCAAAACAAGATTTGTCTCCTCACATCTCTTTAAAACCCTGCATAAATTAGCAAGGCAAGAAGGAAAGGAGTCTCCATAGAAAGAGAAATCATCCATAAAGACTTCCACAACATCCTCAATAAGATCAGAGAAGATAGACATCATGCATCTTTGAAAAGTTGCTGGAGCATTACATAATCCAAATGGCATCCTTCTATAAGCAAAAGTACCATATGGACATGTGAATGTTGTCTTCTCTTGATCATTGGGATGAATAGGAATTTGGAAAAATCCAGAATATCCATCCAATAAACAGTAGTGAGTGTGATTAGCTAATCTTTCCAGCATTTGATCAATGAAAGGAAGAGGAAAATGATCTTTCCCAGTAGCCGAATTAAGCTTTCTATAGTCAATGCACATTCTATGTCCTGTGATGGTTCTAGTGGGAATTAATTCATCCTGATCATTCTTTACCACAGTTATTCCTCCCTTTTTTGGGACACAATGAACTGGTGAAACCCAAGTACTATAAGAGATAGGATAGATTACACCAGCATCAAGCAACTTAAGGATCTCCTTTTTAACTACTTCTTTTAAGTTGGGGTTTAACCTTCTTTGAGGTTCAATACTAGAGTGGGATTCATTTCAAGATGGATTCTATGCATGCAAAGACTAGGTGAAAGGCCTTGAATGTCATCCAAAGTATAACCAATTGCTTTCCTATACTTCCTTAGCTCTACAACTAGTAAATCAAGTTCATTTTCACTCAACTTAGCATTTACTATCACAGGATAGGTAGAGTTCTTACCTAGAAAAACGTACCTTAGCCCAGATGGGAGAGGTTTGAGCTCTACTTTTGGTGCCTTTAGTTCGGACCAATCATTTGTGTAGGACTCAGCGTTGCACTCGGTCGAGTGGCTTTGGTGCTCGGTCGAGTGGGTGGTCGAGCTGATGGTCGAGCTATCCAAAGTTGCTAATTGAACTGACCAGACTTCCTTTCTTTGTGCTGGTAATCCCTCAAAAACCTCTGGGTGGTCTGATTCTCTACTGGAGTCCAATGTTCTTCTCATAAGCTTTGGTTTCTTGATGAATGAATCCTTCCTCCCCACTCTTGGTTAAAACAGTTCTAAGGTGATCTTGTTCTGCTAGTTCTTCCATCAATTCCTCCGATTGTTTGTCCATTTCTTCAGTCCAAAAGACTTGCCCTCCAATGGTTGGTTTCTTCATAGCCTCCACAATGTCAAATGTCATTTTGAAGTCCTCTCCCAAGTTAAGATCAATCTTCCCTTGTCTCACATCAATTATTGCTCCTGCTGTAGCTAGGAAAGGTCTCCCTAGTATCAAAGGATCCTTTGGTTCTTCATCCATTTCCAAGACCACAAAGTCTGTTGGGACTTCTACTTCTCCAACTCTAACTGGTAGATCCTCCAAAACACCATGTGGTAATCTTATTGATCTATCAGCTAAGATCAAGGATATATTGCATGGCTTATATCTTGTAAACCCTAGGCGCTTAGCAACTGATAGAGGCATTAGGCTTACTGAGGCTCCCAAATCACATAGGCATCTGTTGAAAGTTATAGGGCCTAAAGAGCAAGGTAGAGTAAAGGAACCAGGATCCCTTAGCTTTTGAGGATTCACTAGCTTTGTGATGATGGCACTGCACTCTTGGCTAAGAATCACCATCCCTTGAACTTCTTTGATCCTTTCCATCATCACAAAGCATCTATTAGAGGCATTCTAAGCTCAATCTCTCTAACTTGTTTGTCAAACAATGCCTTGTATTTTTCAATCATCTGCTTCATAAATCTTCCTGGGAAAGGTAGTGGAGGCTTGTAAGGAGGAGGAATGAACCGAACTTCTTTTTCTTTGGAGACAACTGGCTTAGTTTTTTCTTGAGAGGCTGCTCGATCGGGTGCTCGATCACACACTCGGTCGAGTGTGTGGTCGAGTGTTGGGTCGAGTTCGATGGCGTTTTCATTTTGAGTTTCTTCTTCTTGAAAACTCTCCCCTTCTTGATCACCACTGTCCTCAGTGTCTGGTAAAGCTCCCTCTCTTGTTGATAGAACCCTTCCACTGCGTAGATTGTTAGCATGAGCAGTTTCTATAGATTGCATAATGGCCTTGCCTTTGTTATTTGGGGCATTAGCTAGTTGATTCTCCATAGTCACAATCCTGGAAGTAAGTGTGTCAAACTTGGTATGGAGTTCACTGTAAACATCTGATATCCTCCTGTTCAACTCAGCAAATCTGTTTGTTGCCTCAATCTTTCCTTGTGTTTGCCTAATCAACAACTGTTGCATCATTGCCCTTAAGTCTTGTTCTTGGCCTTGGTTAGTCTGAAACCCTGGTGGGGGACACAATGGAGGCGGGAACATTTGATGTTGTTGTTTAGGGATGTAGTTTTGTTGCTGTGGAGGCTGTTGAGGTAGATAGACTTGGTCTTGAGGGTTGGCCACATTGGTACTCCTATAAGAGAGATTGTTGTTCTTGAAACCTCCTTGGTTGTAGCCTTTGAATCCTCCCTGGTTTTGCATGTAGCACAACTCAGCAAACTCAGTCTCCCCTTCTTTAACTGGAGCCTCTTCCTCACCAATGAAGTGAATAGACTTTTGTTGGCTAAGAAGGATCTTGTCAAGCTTCTCATTGACCATCTTCAAATCCCTCTTGTACTTGTCCTCTTGATCAGTTGATGATGACCTTATGGTTCTGTCATAGTCCTCATTATAGTTGCCATCTGATTGAGCAAGATTTTCAACCAACTTCCAGCCTTCTTTAACATTTTTGTTGAGGAAGTTTCCATTTGAGGATGTGTCAAGAAGCATTCTGATCTTGGGAAGCACTCCTCTATACAAAGTGCTTAAAAGGGACTCATTGCTGAAGCCATGGTGAGGACACTGAGTCTGGAATCCTTTAAACCTTTCCCAAGCTTCACAAAAACTCTCATTATTCCTTTGAGCAAACCCAGAGATTTCATTTTTCAATCTAGCAGTTCTAGCATTGGAAAAGAATTTGGCCAAGAAAGCTTTTTTGCAAGCATCCCATGTGGTTATTGCTCCAGTAGGAAGAGTCTTCTCCCAAAGGTGAGCCTTATCTCCAAGTGCAAATGGAAATAGCCTTAACTTGAAGCCATCCTCACTGACTCCATTGATCTTAGTGAGACCACATATCCTATCAAATTCATCAAGGTGGTCCAGGGGATCTTCCATTGGCAACCCATGGAACTTGTTGGCTTGAATCATTGAGATCAATCCACTTTTGATCTCAAAGTTGTCGTTGGCAACAGTAGGAGGCACAATACCAGCTCTCTGGTTATGTGTGTTTGGTGCATCTCCAGCACCAATGTTTCTTGCTCTTGGAGCTTGTTGATCTTGTTGCTACATTAGCACTTGTTGTTCTTGTTCCTGATAGATCCTTGTTTTCTGCTGTCTCAGGTCCCTTGGTGGTTTGTTGATGTGATCAAGGAGTCTCTGAAGATTGTGAGGACCCTTGGACCTTGTTTTCATCAACAGAGTCGAGGACAGACTCGGACAGGCACTCGGTCGAGCACAGGCTCGAGTGGGTGGTCGAGTCGACTGGGAACTGATGTCTATTTGTATCCGGCTTCTGACTCGATCAGGTGCTCGAGCACACACTCGGTCAAGTGGTGGTCGAGTTGATGGTCGAGCTGGTACCTGAAACTCAATCACAAACTAGCAGAAGAAGAAACAAGATCAGTAGTGAACAAGTTGATAAACGAACTTAATCTTAGACTTTTATGGATCCTAATTGTCACAAAAACACACTCAAATAGGCAACAGCGCCAAATTGAAACATGTTATTTGTATGGTGGTGAAAGATGGATGAATGATGATGAATGTATGCAATGAATGGATGGATGGTAAGGTTTGCAGTTGCAGTATAAGAGGTGTCAATCCAATCTGAGTGTTTGTGAATAGTCAAGATATGCATAAAGATCTAATTTAAGCCAGATGTAAAGGATGTTTGTCACTAACAATCCTATGACGAAAATGTAAAGTGCAGAAAGTAAACTATAAGAACTAAGAACTAAATGCAAATGAAATAGGATGATTATGACAGTAATGATGCAACCAACAGAAGTAGAAACTATGCTAATGAACTAATGCAAGACAAGTAATGAACAACATACCAAGTAAATGCAACAGAAGTGCAAATAGAATGAAACAAGACAATCACAAAGCATAAACAAGAATTCTGGGGATGAACTCGAGCAAGCACTCGACCGAGTGTAGGTCGAGTGAGTGGATGGATGGATGGTAAGGTGTTTCAATTCCCCTTATGCAGTTGCAGTATAAGAGGTGTCAATCCAATCTGAGTGTTTGTGAACAGTCAAGATATGCATAAAGATCTAATTTAAGCCAGATGTAAAGGATGTTTGTCACTAACAATCCTATGATGAAAATGTAAAGTGCAGAAAGTAAACTATAAGAACTAAGAACTAAATGAAAATGAAACAGGATGATTATGACAGTAATGATGCAACCATTAGAAGTAGAAACTTTGCTAATGAACTAATGCAAGACAAGTAATGAACGAGATACCAAGTAAATGCAACAGAAGTGCAAATAGAATGAAACAAGACAATCACAAAGCATAAACAAGAGTTCTGGGGATGAACTCGAGCAAGCACTCGACCGAGTGTAGGTCGAGCTGGACTAAACGCAGAAACAGAGCAATGCAATAAAAACAGAGTAATGCAAAGACGAATCAAACTACAATCAAGCAACAGGATTAAGACTGTAAAATCAATAAACAAGGAAGGACTTGAGGAGGGATTCATGGGCTGGACTAATGATTGAGGCTATGTAACTTGATCAACAAATCTCAAACAACATGAGCTAATCTCTAGACATATGTATCTAAGACAAGTTTCTCCCACTCTCATGGTCAAGAAACAATCAAACCTATGCATTCCTAGACTTGCTCTCACATAGTAAAGAATCTACACAAGCAGGCAGTAAGAAATATGTCTCATACCAAACAAAACCTCTAATCTCTTAGCAAGCAAGATGGTAAGCTCTAGATCTAGCCTTATCTATGCCTCTTAAACATTGGTGTGATGCTAAGATGCTTGAAATCAGATCCTACCCTCTCAGATATAGGATCAGCATTAAGAACATCTACCCTAGAAGAGATCTACAACAATCAAGCTTGATCAAGCCAAACAAACCTCATTCACAGCCCAGCCTAACCCATCCTCAGGATCCTAAGCTACTACTCACAAGAACACATGATGAACATCAAAATCATAAACCCAAATCTACAATATTGAAAAATAAATGAAACTTGAATTCTCAATATTAAGAAAGTTATGAAACTAACAATATTGAAGAATTTAGTCTTTTTCAAGTACAAGATCTAGGAAATAAAAAAGGCAAAAAGAATAAATCCCAAAAAGGGTAAATACTAGGTTTAGAGAATATCTAAAAAGTTGGATTCTTTTGTGGCTGCAGGTACAAGACTTTATATAGGAGGGGAGTGGAAGCCCTAAAAATACTAAAAGACAAAATAGTCAACGGCTCGGTCAACTCGACCTGTGCTCGGTCGAGTGGCAGGTCGAGCTGGCTTCTCTCGTGCATTCTCCACTCGGTCGAGTCCTCCTCAGCACACGGTTGAGTGTCTGGTCGAGTGTGCGGTCGAGTTGGACTCCAGACCTTGTTATTTCAGCCTTAACTCTCTTGCTTTCCCTTCATGATTGCTTCACTTCTTCCTCAGCATTGCTTCCATGCTCCTTAAGCTTCAAAATCACCTGTTTATGCATGAAAAGATGCAAATGCAATGCAACTAAACTCTAATGCATGATTAGTCCTAAAGCTATGCAATAATGGTGAAAATGGATAGCAAAAGATGCAAAAGATGTGAATATACTAAGGGAAAACAGGGTAAAATATATGAACATCACTTTGACAACCCACAAGATTCTGCTTCCCCATCATCCATTAACTCTTCTTCTTCACTTTCTTCCTTACTCTCATTTTCACTCTCCTCTTGCTCAACCTCAACTGTTGGCCTCTTCCCTTTGGCCTTGTGTCTCCTCATGAACTCATTGAGAGTTGGCTCTCTTTCCTCCTCACTTTCAGTCCTCTCAGGATCTTCCTCAACTGACTCTCTCCTTGGACACGGCATCTGGCTCGACCGGCTGCTCGAACCACCACTCGGTCGAGTGCATGATCGAGTGGGGTGTCGAGTTGATTTTCCAGCTTCTCTTCTTGATTCAAGGCCAGCATCACGACGTTCCATGGAGCTTGCAGCGATTTGTTGAGACTTCCTGGTGATCCTTGAAGACATTTTCAAAAAGAACTGAAAGGAATAGACTCAAAGCTCAAAGTTAATAGGTTAGTGACCCAAAAACTTGAAAGAACAAAGCTTGAGCAAAAGATGAACTAGGGAGAGATTTTAAAACTTGAATTTAGTTGTTTTAAGCAAATGAGAGAGTGTGAGAGGTATAATCTCGTGCAAGCTCTATATAAAGAAGCTAAGGGGACAAGGAGACAAGGGTGGACCGTCCATACCATTCAAATTTGAATTGGGAATCTTTGACCTGCTTTTTGCTGCCACTCGACCCCACACTCGACTGTACACGGTCGAGCTCCCTTGACCAAAGTTTGAAAATTCAAAATTTTCTTCTTGTTCTTCCCTCCACTCATCGCTATCACTCGAACTAGGGTCCCCATCACCCTCAGTTACCACTGCTCCTTTATTGGTTCCACCACCGACATTGGCCTCTGCCCCAACATTATTCTCGAATCCCACATTGGTCTCGTCGTCTATCTCCTCCATTATTTCCATCAACATGTTCAGGACTTGGTTCCTGGTCTCCTCTCTTTCCTCTTCTGGCACGTCATCCGGTATCGTCACGGTCATCCCGCGTCCATCTATCGTAATCTAAATCCGAATCGATATCTCGAATTCTCCAGAAGCTGCCTAGCAATCCCAATCATTCACCCCATCCACATCCTCACCCAAATACTTAGAAGTATCGGTCTTGACTGACTGGTCCACTTCCTCACGATTCTCATCCTCACCTATACACTCGGAAGGATTGGACTCTATTGAATAGTCCACCTCCTCCTCATATCCATCCAACAATCTGTCAAGACTCAAGTTTTCTAGATCTATGGTCGCATGTGTACTTTCTGACTCAGTCGAAAGATACCCATTGTTATGACTTGGCTCCTCCTGCCTCGGACCTTGTCCCCCCGAACCATTTCCGCCATTCACGCTACCTGAAGACATCTGCACCACAACATGACAACTGCTAGTTAAGTCTAAGTTTCTCTTAAAACTAAACAAGCAATAACCGGTTTTCTAAATGATGTTTTTGCAACTCATTTACTCGATAAAATGATTGAAAAGCCCAAGTGTCCACAAGTTTCTCAACTCGCTCTGATACCACCGTTGTAACGGCCGGAAAAACCGCGGACCGGCCCAGAAGCGTAACGAGAGGTCGTCCGCCTGCGACCCGACCGAGGTTCCACCAACAAATTAGTATCCTCGACCAGTTCACCGACAACGCCTACCCGCTGCATACGTACCTTAGGCTTTTCAACCCTTGGTACGCATGCGGCGTTGTACTGGCCCAGACTAGCCCATGAACGGTTTCCTCTTGTCTGATTATATATGAAAATATATGATATCTTGTGTTTTTGTTGAGTTTTAGGCCTTGTTCTTGCATAGTTTTGTTGCATAATTTTGTCATTCTAGGTTGTATTAGGAGCATATGCATCTAGTGTGTTATCTTCAGGTTCTTGGAGTAATCTTATCAAATTTGGAGCATTTGAATTTGTTTTGGTGCAAAGAAGCAAAGAGAAGTGGAGTTGGAGAAGTGACAAGAGATGAGAGACCACACACGGCCAGGTGAATCGGTCAAGAGCTCCCTGCGCGTCCCCAATCGGTTCCCTTACCTGGCCAAAGTCCAACCGATGAGGTCAGATGGAGACGAGATGGATGAAGAACCGGAGACACACGCGGCCTAGAGAATCGGCGAAAGTGTCACTGGGTGAAGCCACGCAGCCACACCAATCGATCAAGCTGAGGCCAACTGAGTTCAGATGGACAGGATTCGTGAAGCCATGCGGCTAGGGAACGCGGAAAGGAGGAGACCGAGTGGAAAGACGCAGCCACACCAATCGGCCAGGCCATGACCAATGGAGCCATCACCACACTTGTTTTAATTTTGAACCGGGGTTGACCCAATTTGTTTTGGATTGACCCGGGCTCTCTTCTATTTTCCTATAAATAGTCTAACCCTATTAAGGGGAGACAAATCTTTTTCTTATTAATTGTTTAGCAGCCTCTTGGTTTGTTGAATGATTGAGTATTTTTAAGTTTTAATAGCAATTTCTTCTTCAAATCTCTCAATCTACAATCTCTTATTATGCTTTCACAAAGATCAAACTTTTTCCTTTGTGTGATCATGATGATGAGTGCGTAGATCCAGTAGAACTTTGGGCTAGGTAGATTAGGGAGATAGATGATTGATCTTTGATGTCTAAGGCTTTATTTATATGTTTCCTATCTTGATTAGTGTTAATAATGCTAGACAGCCTTGATCATGCTTAAATCTAGATATTAGGATTTCCTTGCCCATAAGGTGTTTGATGAAAATCCTGAACTAAATAAATAACTCTCTTTGCATTCCTAGTCAATGGAAATTGATGATTAGGGTGCTTAGTGGTATTTAGACTTGATCTTAATGCATGCTTGCCTTGTGATTGCCTTTGGAAATTGTTGAGTATCACTTGTTTAGCATAGGAATCTCTATCATGAAAATGGATTGATTTGCATAAGAGTTCTTAGCCTTAGGATTGCTCTTGCTTGTTGCTTAGACATCTAGGATTGATTAGCTATCTCTCAAGTCAATTACCTTGCCCGAGGTTCACGTGTTTAATCTTGATTTAAAGTTTGTTGCTAGTTGTGTTCTGTTTCTTAAATTTGCTTTTTTAATTGTCTTATTTACTTTATTTGAATCAGTTTGTTAATTAGGTTGTGAGAAAAGATCCTGTTCCTGTTAAGAATATATTAAGCATCTTTGTGTATTCTTAGTGTGTTGATTAATGCAAATTGTGGATTGATAATCTAATTGATAGAAAAATACTACATCAATTTGGCGTCGTTGCCAATTTGCATTCAATTTGACCATTAGGATTTTAACTTTGCTTGAGCCTATTCATTTAATTTACATTGTTACTTACTTGGTTTGGTTTGGTGTTATGAATTCTCTTTTGCAAGGTGTATGAACTTGAGACGTCAAGGCCAAGCCAATTTATTTGAGCCTGTTGCAGACATTCACCGTTTTGAAAGAGAGAACCGCCGATTAGCCCGCCAAGCTATGGATAACAACCCTCCTCCTGCTGCTGGTAATAATAAAAATGATCAGCACAATGATGACCAAGATCCTCTCCATCCTCCATGACAACCAAGAGTCATTGGAACTTTTGATCAACCAAACATTCATGGGAACCACATGGGAATTAGAGCACCTCCTGTTGAGAACAATAACTATGAGATCAAGTCAAGTCTTATCAACATGGTGCAGAGCTCAAAGTTTCATGCTTTGCCTATGGAAGTCCCTCTTGACCACTTAGATCAGTTTTATATGATGTGTGGGACAGTGAAGATCAATGGTATCTCTGAAGATGCATTCAAGCTCCGCCTCTTTCCATTTTCTCTTGGAGATAAAGCTAGGACTTGGGTGAAGAAGCTACCAGTGGGATCAGTCACCTCTTGGGATCAATGCAAGAGAGCTTTCCTATCCAAATTTTTCTCTACTACAAGAACAGCAAGGCTAAGGAATGAAATATCAAGCTTTGCACAAAAGGGAAATGAGAGTTTTTGTGAAGCATGGGAGAGATTCAAGGGCTATACTATGCAATGTCCTCATCATAGTTTCTCCAAGGAGTCTCTTCTCAGCACATTATACAGAGGGGTGCTACCAAATATAAGGATGTTGCTTGACACAGCAAGTAGTGGTAACTTTCTTGGCCAAGATGTTGGTGTTGGTATGACTTTGGTGGAGAATCTTGCTCAAAGTGATGGGAACTATGGAGAAGATTATGATAGAAATCCAAGACATCATTCTGATATGAATAAGCAGCACCGCAAGGAGATCAAAGCATTGAATGAAAAGATGGATAAGATGCTTATGGCATATCAAAGCAAGTTCACTTTGTCAATGAATGTGAACCTTATCAAGAAGGAATGGAAGTTGTGTTGAGATTCAAGAGGAAGTCAATTATGTGGGTGGCCAGGGGTATAACAAGTTCAACCTCAATTACCGCAACCACCCTAACCTCTCTTACCGCAGCACCAATGTGGAGAACCCACAAGATCAGTCTTATCCCCCTCAAAAACAACCTGGTTTTCCTTCGAAACCCAAATATCAGCATAAACCTCAAGGGAACTACCAAGCCAAACCTCAAGGCTATTCCCAACCTCAGCAACAAATGAATGCACCACATCCTCAAGGTCAAGCAGATGACACAACTTCTCTACTTAGACAAATCCTTGAAGGAAAAGGGAGAGGTGCCATTAAACTTTCCACACAAATGAAAGCCATGCACCACAATGTTGAAAATGTCTATAGTAAGTTAATTGCTAAGATTGAGAGGTTGCAAACACAAGTCCAAGGACAAGCTTCATCATCATCAACAAGACAAATGGGTTCTTTACCAGGGAAGCCTGAACCAAACCCAAAGGAGTTCATCAATGCCATCGTGTTGAGGAGTGGTAAGAAACTACCAACTAA
Source organism: Camelina laxa (assembly GCA_024034495.1). Lineage (NCBI taxonomy): Eukaryota > Viridiplantae > Streptophyta > Magnoliopsida > Brassicales > Brassicaceae > Camelina > Camelina laxa. Next base: position 23,428,983 of record CM043880.1, on the reverse strand, counting down.
TGAGCTCAATAGGGACATTGAGCCTAAAGGAGGGGAGGTAGTGGTTGAGGATGAAGATGAGTTGATATTGAAAGACTTGGGTAAAGACAAAGAAGCTGAAGAAATTGTGGTTGACAAAGGGAAGAGTAGAGTGGCTGAGGAACCAAAGGAAGATAAGGCCATTGATGAAGTTTTCAAGAAAAGTAAAGGTGTTGTCAAAGAAACTCTATTTGTGCCTCCACCATATGAACCAAGATTGCCATTTCCTGGTAGGTTTAAGAAGCAACAAGTGGACAAGTATAGAGCTATGTTTGATGCACAAATGAAGGATGTTGCTATCACAATGCATATCATTGATGTATTCTTGTTGAACCCATCATACACCTAGTTCCTCAAGGATCAAGTTTTGGAGAAAAAGAAAGCTCTACAAGGAATGGTTATTTTAACTCATGAGTGTAGTGTTATTATTCAAAAAATGTAGTAGCAAAGAAGCTTGGAGATCCTGGTAGCTTCACTCTCCCTTGCATATTGGGACCTCTATCTTTTAGCCATTGTTTATGTGATCTGGGGTCTAGTGTTAGCCTGATGCCTCTCTCAGTTGCCATAAGACTAGGCTTCACTCACTACAAGAAGTGTATGATCTCCCTTGTTCTTGCTAATAGATCAGTTAGAACACCAGTTGGAGTGCTTGAAGACTTACCAGTGATGATTGACCACTTTGAGATACCAACTAACTTTGTTGTGCTTGAAATGGATGAAGAACCAAAAGATCCACTCATCTTGGGGAGACCAATTCTAAGAACTGCAGGAACAATGATTGATGTGAAGAGTGGGAAGATTCAATTTGATTTGGGAAAGGAAGCTTTGACTTTTGACATCAACAATGTGATTAGGAAGCCGACAATTGCTGGTCAAGTTTTCTACATTGAGAAGATGGAAGCTTTAGCTGATGAATTTTTGGAGGAATTGGCAATATAATATGAGCTCCAAAGCACTTTGACAGTTAAGCAAGGAGAGTTTGTAAAACAAGGCTTTTTCTAAGTTCTACTTATGCAATGAATGTATAAGAACATGCAAACAGAGACATAAGTAGAGATGATGAGGATGGTACGCAAAGTGTTTCAATACCCTTTTGATGTTGTAGCATAAAGGATGTCAATCCATAAAGAGTGATTATGTAAGCAGTCAAGATGTGATCAATGCATTCTAGTTAAGCCAAATATCAAGTTGGTTTTGTTACTAACAACCTAATGACAATAATGAAATGTAGAATATTAAAGCAACTTAAGACAGTACTAATGGAGAATTAAACTATAGAACAAGTGCAATAAACAATACTAAGCAGAATTGATTAATAAGCAGAAGACAAGAACAGAACAATGCATAAACAAGAAAGTAAAATGGAGCTCGACCTAGCACTCGGTCGAGTGCATGGTCAAGTGGGTGGTCGAGTTGACAAGCGAATGTACAAAAACAATGCAAATGAGGAAAACAGAGCAGATAACAAGCAATTAGCAATACTCAAACAGGGAAATCAATAAACAGAGAAAGGTCCTAAGGATGGATTCATGGGCTGGACTCAAGCTATGATTATCTAATTTGGTCAACAAACCTCAATCAACAATGAGCTATCTCTAGACAATGATCTTCTAATACATGTTAATCCATTCTCATGAAAATAACAATCAAGCTAAGATACTTCTTAGACCTAGTTCTCACTAGCTATTATATATCAAAGCAGACATTAAACAACCAGATCATCAATGTCAAAAATCATAGTAAACATCTAATCTCTTAGCATGTTTCATGATAATCTCTAGCATTAGCCTTATCTAACAACTTAGACATTGGTGTGATGCTAAGAAGCTTAAGATCTATCCTTACCCTCTCAGTATAAGAACAACATAGAGCATATCTAATCTAGAAGAAATATATATACAATCAAGCTTGACCAATCTAAACAACCATAACTATTATCCAGCCTAATCCATCCCTAAGATCCTAAACCACTAATAAGATCTAGAAATCATCTTGAAGAACACAAACCCATAAATTGATGAAACTACCATGATTATAAAGATGAGATAAAGATGAACAATTTTAAAGAAGAAAGCAAACTCAAATTCTTAATACTTAGAAAGTTATAGAACCAACAAGTATCAAAGATCTTGAGAAAATAAGATAAAAGGTGGCTAATGATGTAAACAAAAAGCTAAAAATCTCAAAAGGGTAAAAACTGGGTTTTTGTGGCTACAAGATATTATTTTTTCCTAAAAACAACTTGTGGGCGGCCATCGGGTACATTAGGTATATATAGCAAAGAAGGGAAGCCTTTAATCAGCTAACAGACAAAATAGAGAGGCGGCTCGAAGTGCTCGACCATGTGCTCGGTCGAGTGCATGGTCGAGTGGTTGGTCCATCACATAACTCCAGACTTTGATCTGGAATGATATCGGTCCGGTAAAACAGGTATAACTCTTGAACGCCAGCTTCGATTACCTTGAAACCACCGGCATTGGAAAGTTGACTCAATGACCTACAACTGTCATGAGGGATGCTGAAGCTGAATCGCAAAGAAAAATCTTCATTCGGATCGATCTTTGAGGAGCTCGTTACGAATCCGACCATGTACTCGACCGTGTGCCTGCTTGAGTGGTATGGTCGAGTGTCTTCTTTTCCCTTCCTGATACTTCCAATCCTGTTTAGCTCTAGATATAACACCAAGTCCTCCCTTACCCTTTTAGAGCTCCATAACACCTAATAATACTCCAAATGCACAAATGTATGCAATGCATGCTTCTAAACATCCTAAGTGCATATTTGGACATAAATGGCTATAAAACCTAAGGAATCACTTCTATATGATACAAAACATGAACTAAACATGGCCATAAATATGGTAAAATATAGTGACATCAGTTTGGTTTGCTAAAGGAAGATAATGAAGGGTATGAAAAAGATCTTTGACTCTCACAAACCTTCGAATCATGATGGAAGCTTCTTTGAGTTTAAAGCAAATGGTGTGTTCAATTCAAGTAGACTCAAATGAAGATTGAAGTGAGCTTAAGGCACCCAAGGTTGAACTTAAACCACTCCCTAAGGGGCAAAAGTATGCTTTTCTAGGTAAAAACTCTACTTATCCTGTCATTATCAATGAAGAACTTAGTGAACAAGAAACTGTTACTCTTCTAGGTGAATTAAAAAGGTAAAGGAGAGCTATTAGTTATTCACTTGATGATATTAAAGGAATTTCTGAATCTCTTTACATACCATAGAATTTATTTAGATGATGAATCAATGACTTCCATTAAACCACAAAGAAGATTAAACCTTAACTTAAGAGATGTGGTAAGGAAAGAGATTCTTAAACTCCTTGATGCTGGTATCATATATCCTACATCGGATAGTACACGGGTTTCACTTGTACATATGGTGCCAAAGAAAGGAGGAGTTACAGTTGTTAAGAATGATAAAGATGAGCTAACTCCTACTAGAACTATAACTGGTCATCACATGTGTATTGATTATAGGAGACTTAATGCTGCATCTAGAAAATATCACTTTCCTTTACCATTTATTGATAAAATGTTAGAGAGGCTTGCTAGTCATACTCATTATTGCTTTTTTGATGGTTATTTTGGTTTCTTTCAAATCCCCATACACCCCAATGATCAGGGAAATACTACTTTCACATGTCTTTATGGTACCTTTGCTTATAGAAGGATGCCTTTTGGATTATGTATTGCTCCAGCTACTTTCCAAAGATGCATGATGTCAATTTTTTCTGATCTAATTGAGGATGTTGTGGAGGTTTTAATGGATTACTTCTCCGTCTATGGAGATTCTTTTTCTGGTTATCTTTCAAATTTCTGCAGGGTCTTAAAGAGGTGTGAGGAAACAAATCTGGTCCTGAATTGGGAGAAGTGTCATTTCATGGTGAAAGAAGGAATTGTGTTGGGTCATAAGATTTCCGAGAAAGGCATTGAAATTGATAAAGCTAAGAGTGATGTGATGACCAATTTATAGAAGCTTTTTGGGCCATGATGGATTTTATAGAAGGTTCATTCTATAGAAAACACTTTATTAACAAGGTGTTTTAGAGTCTTTTTAAGAAGCATAGAGTAAAGCATAAGGTTGCTACACCTTACCATCCCCAAACTAGTGGTCAGGTTGAGATTTAAGACAGGGAGATCAAGTCAATTCTTGAGAAGACAGTTGGTATCACAAGGAAGGACTGGGCAAAGAAGTTGGATGATGCTTTATGGACATATAGAACTGCCTACAAGACACCAATTGGAACCACTCAATTAAACCTTCTCTATAGAAAGTCTTGTCATTTGTCAGTTGAATTAGAGTATAAGGCAATGTGGCGATCAAGCTTCTTAATTTTGATATCAAGAATGCTCATGAGAAACACTTGGTGCAATTGAGTTGGAAGAGATCCGCCTTGATGCTTATGAGAGTTCAAAGATCTACAAGGCGAGGACAAAGGCATTTCATGACAATAGGATTCTTCCAAGGGTTTTCAAAGAAGGAGATTTGGTGTTGTTGTTCAACTCCCGCTTGTAGCTATTCCCAGGAAAGCTCAAGTCCCAATGGTCAGGATCGTTTAAGATCAAGGAAGTTAGACATTATGGAGCCATTTTGTTGCTAAACAAGTCTGGAAAAGAGTTTGTGGTAAATGGTCAGAGGTTGACGCACTACTTGGCCAATATTTCATTGAGGTGGGAACAACTGTTTCTCTCTCAGAACCTCAAGACGCCTAAGCGGCGCAGTAACGTCAAGCTTAGAGACGTAAAACAAATGCACTTGGGAGGCATTCTCATGATATCCTTATGTAAATATCTTCTACATTTGTTTTAGTATGTATGTTTGAAATTTTGTGTCTTTGAGTATTGAACATTGGAAAGTTTGGGAGACTTGTGTGAATTTGGTGTTGATCAGATAGCACAAGCGGCCAGGTGAATCGGTCAAGTCGCACTCGCGCGTTCAAATCGGTTTGGCCAATCTGCCTAAGGGTGGCCGATTGGGGATCTCGAGTACAAGTTAGTTTTCAGCCAGAAGCACACGCGGTTAAGAGGCGTGTTCAAGTTGTTCCCATGTGAAATCACTCGACCCAAGCCATCGGCCAAGTCGTGCCCGCGTGAATCAACGCATCTTTGAACCGGAGAAAATCGCGGCCGAGGCACGCGATCAGAACGATGTCGATTGAGGATTACGAGTGAAAAGTTCGTTGTGGTTCGGGACAATACACGGTCAACAGCATCGGCCGAGTCGTGGCCGTGTGAAGAATTGAGGAGTTTAAACCGAAGCCATCAGCGGTTAGGACACTCAGCCAAATTGGTCCAATCAGGCAAAGGGTGACAGCGTGAATCCATCCGGGTAAGTCCTCCTTTCTTTTTTCGGTTTAAATTGGTTCAATCATAGTAAACCAGCTCAATTTTTCAACTTTTCAACTCGATTTTTGCTGGTTTGTTCCTTCTCCCAACCCCTAAAATCGATTTCTCTCATTCCTCTTCCTTCCTTATCGATTTTAAGTTTCTTCTTAAGCCTTAGAACACTAAAATATCTATATCTCTCTTCTCTCAATCGATTTCAAAGATTTTTGGTGTGTTAATTTCGGTTTTGAAAGCTCTTTTGATTACTTCTAACCCCAACTGCTAGTTCTGCTTCACTACTCATCAATAACAAGGTAAGACATTCAATCTCTTCTTTTCTCTAATTCAAGTTTGAACCAAATATGTGCTAGAATCAACCTACCAGTTGGTTATGCATTGGTTTTAGGTTGTTTAGCTTGTAATTGATGTTAGCTGGTTCCAATTTCGGTTGAATTCTTGGGTTCGTTTCTAAATTCTGAAAATTTGGATTTTTGAGTATTTAGGGTTATTGAAAATTGTTAAAATCAAAATTTTGGGGAAATTCTGGTTTTTTTGTTTCTTTACTTTGTCTATAGTTCAGTTAAGCATTTTAGAAGAGACTAGCAATTTTGGAAGCCAATTGATCATGTTTGGGTGTTTAATGAGTTCTTAAATTTTAAAGAAGCAATAATATTGAGTTTGTATGTGAAGTTTGTATTCAAGTTGATTCACATTGTTCCTTGGTTTCATTTTGTTAATTTATCTCTTAGTTGCTTGGCACTTGCTAGCTGTGGATTCAAGTTGTGGCTCTTAGTGAGCCTTACTAATACTTTTCAAGTGTTTCTGTATCTTTCATAGGAACAATGGGTAGAACCAACATGAAACCTGGTGACAAACAAAAGGCAAAGGAGGTTGTTGAGAGAGTTGTTGACAAGAAAAAGAAAGACAGTCAGTCTAAGTCTTCCCTTGGTAAACAAAAAGCTCCAGTGAAACTTGAAGAAGAGTAGGGAGCTTGTGATTGAGGACAATGACTCAGAGGAAAGGGGTATGATTGAGAGTGAGTCTGAATTTCCACCACCTCCAACTGCTAATGAAAAGCAGAGCAGGCCACTCAAGAAGAAGCCTACGTACTCCCAACTGATGCAGCGCCTTAAGAAGATTAAGTTTGCTTCAATTGGATACCCAGATCATGAATTCCTTCACAATGCTGGCATCCTTGAAGACATGCAAACTATTTTCACTACTTTAGGGTTAGGACAGTTTTTCAACATGGCTTTTCCCACCTACGTTGAACCAACAAAGGAGTTCCTTGCATCCTTAACAGTGACTTATTATGAGGAAGAAATGGTGGAGGAAGCCAAAGATCTTGGCTATTTTGAGTTTAAGGTTCAAGGGAAGCACTACATGATGACTTTTGAAGAGCGAGGGGCTATCTATGGGTTTCAACCAGGAACAAGGTTGGAATACAACATCAACCCAAAGGAGTACCAGTTTTTTTGGCAAGATATTGGAGTGGGAAAGTACAAACCTGGTCAGATCAAGAACTCAAGCATCCAACATCCTACAGTGAGATATGCTCACAAGGTTCTCTCTCACACTCTTTTTGCAAGAAGAGAGGCTGAAGGTGTTCAAGCCAATGAACTTGGTTGTCTTCTAGCAGGTCGGCAACCTTTCATAAGGACCTATGAAGAAGAGAACCCTCCTTTTTCCAATGCTTAAAACACATGTGTTGCTGCTGTCTTCCTTCATCAAATGCTTCACTACCAAAATTGGGTTTGGACAACAGCTGATAAGACTCCAGTTTGAAGTATGGGTGGTCTTGTCACCCCCATTTTCCAAGCAAAAGGAGTTGAGCTAGGAGAGTTTGACCTTGAAGCTGCAAGGCTTGATCCAGTCTACCTCAAGAAGACATTCTTTTTGGATGGCCAAACTGAGAAGGGATTCTATGCCTACTATGGGTACATTAACAAAAGCTTCAGGAAGAAGAGGCTCCTGCTCTCTCAAAAGGAAGTCACATCCCTTTATGCCCGTTTTGGGATATGCTTCCACATTCAAGATGACTTCCTCTACTCCTTCAAGGATGATGGACCAGTGATTCCAATAACAACATCAAACAAGGAGAGAAGTCAGGCTGAGGACAATCAGCAAGATGCTCTTTCCAGTCGAGTCTATGGCAGTGCTAGGTATGCCTTCCAACCATTTGAAGAGGCCACTACAAGCAAGTCTCTTAGAGCAGCACACAGCCACATCAATCTTCTCCAGCGTTTGGCTAACTGGCAAGGGAAAAACATCAAGAAGTTGGTCAAGGGAATGAAGAGTATTCACAAGAGATTGAAGCATGTGGAAGAAAAGCTAGCCATTGCAAGTACTTCCAATCCAAATCCTGAAATTGTTTTGGACTCAAGAGAAGACCAAGAAGATGAAGTTGAGGATGAGATGGAAAGACACTCATTCCATGGTGAACCTAGTAATACCATTGGTTTCTATGACCCACCAAGAGATTCAGCATATGAGAGGAGACAAAGAAGGAAGAGAAGAGCAGAGAAATCTCGAACACGTTGCACAAGTAATTCCTCCTACTCCCTTGATTCCTCCATGAACTTATAAGGTACACTCCAAGTCCTTGTAAATAGAGTATTTTATTAATTTCATTTTTATTTTTCTTGTTAGTCTTTTTCTCAGCTTTTCTCACATAGAGACTGTGTGAATTAAGTTTGGGGGGGGAGGAGATTAACCATCTAACATTGTGTTTTGTTTTGATTTTCATTTTTAGTGTCATGCATTTGTCAATAGCTATTGAGAAAAAATCAAAAAAAATTTGAAAATTTTTAAAGAAAGACCAAAAAAATGCATTTACCTTTACATATTCATTATTGTCTTTAGGATTGAGTCTAGAAGCATTTAGTATGCATTTGCATTTGGGGATATTGATGAAGTTGCCTTGTTCAAGTAGAGTCTTAGGATTGAACCCACAGCCCTCATTTATAGTTCATTGGTGCTTGTTTAATCTTTGGGAAAAAATGAAGAGTCTAAGCTTAAAGCATTGTGTCACTTGAAAGCATTTTCTTCTACTGTAAAGCTTGCTTGATCATTGCTGCATCTCTATATTACTTGGAATTTAATTTGATCTTTAAATTATCTTGCTTATGGACTATGAATGCTTGCTCATGGAACTTTCCTTTGGGTTAACTATCTCTATTTGCCACTCTATTTTGTTTAACCCAATCTCTTGCCATACCTTTGAACCCCAACCTATTCCTTTAAGCCTTGTATTAATTTGTTGAGTGAGGCCTCTTTGTTGATAATGCTATAGGTTGTGAAATCTTGAGAATGACAAAGAACTGGCTCTTGTTTTAGCTAGGTTTGGAATCTTTTTAAATAGCTAACAGGACTGGTTTTGAAAGAAATAGGTGGTTAGAATGTTGATTTGGGTTCAGGTTTTGGAACAAGAAATAATAAGAAGGGAAAGAAAGGATTTTCATGTCCAGAAGGTGTTTGATGAAATTCCTGAACCAAACTATTCAAGTGCTTTGCATTCCTAGCAAATGGAAAATGATGATTAGGGTGTTTAGTGGTATTTAGACTTGTTTATAATGCATGCTTACCTTGTGATTGCCTTTGGAAATTGTTGATTATCACTTGATTAGCATCGGATCTCTATTATGGAAATGGATTGATTTGCATAAGTGTTCTTAGCCATAAGATTGTTCTTGATTGTTGCCTAGACATCTAGGATTGGTTAGCTATCTCCCAAGTCAATTACCTTGCCCAAGATTCAGTTGTTTAATCTTGATTTTTTTAGTTGTGTCCTGTTTCTTTAAGTTTGCATTGCTTTGAGTTGTCTTGTTTTCTTTCTTTGAATAAGTTTGTTAGTTAAGATTGTTACAAAAAAACATTTTCCTGTTTAAGTTTAGATTAAGCATCTTTGTGTATTCTTAGTGAGTTGATTAATGCAAATTGTGGATTGACAATTTAATTGAAGTAAAAGTACTACATCAATTTGGCGCCGTTGCCCGTTTGCATTCAATTTGACCATTAGGATTTCAACTTTTCTTCGAGCCTATTCATTTACTTTACATTGTTACTTACTTTTTTTGCTTTGGTGTTTTGAATTCTCTTTTGCAAGGTGTATGAACTTGAGAAGTCAAGGCCAAGCAGACTTGATTGAGCGTGTTGACGACATCTACCGTTTTGAGCAAGAGAATCACCAGTTAGCAGGACAAGCTATGGACAACAACCTTCCTCCTCCTCCTGCTGGTCATAATGGAAATGACCAGCCCAATGATGATTGAGTTCCAAACCATGTACCAAGACAAGCCCCCCTCATTGGAGCTTATGATGCACCAAATATCAATGGACACCGCACTGGAATTAGAGCTCCACCAGTTGAGAACATTCACTTTGAGATCAAGGCCAGTCTTATCAACATGGTGCATGGATCAAAGTTTCATAGTTTGGCAATGGAAGACCCCATTGATCACTTGGATCAGTTTTATAGGTTTTGTGGAACTGTTAAGATCAATGGTATCTCTGAAGATGCTTTCAAGCTAGGCCTCTTCCTATTATCTCTTGGTGACAAGGCTCACATTTAGGAAAAGAATGTGCCTCACAACACCATTACCTCCTGGGATAAATGTAAGAAGGCTTTCCTATCTAAATTCTTCTCTACAACAAGAACAACAAGATTAAGGAATGAAATCTTCAAAAGGAAATGAGAGTTTTTGTGAAGTATGGGAAAGATTCAAGGGGTACATCTCTCAATGTCTACATCATGGTTTCTCCAAAGAGTCAGAGTTGAGTACACTCTATAGAGGAGTCTTGCCTAAGTATAGAATGCTTCTTGATACAACAATCAATGGAAACTTCTTGGGTCAAAATGCAGAGAATTATGATAGAACTCCATGGGACTATACTGATATGAATGAGCAGCACCACAAAGATCAAAACTTTGAATGACAAGATGGATAAGATGATTATGGCAAATCAAAAGCAAGTTCACTTTGTCAATGACTGTGACCTTTATCAAGAAGGTATGGAAGCTTGTGTTGAAGGTCAAGAGGAAGTCAACAATGTAGGTGGCCAAGGGTATAACAAGTTCAATCCTAATTACCGCAACCACCCTAACCTCTCTTACTGCAGCACAAATTTGGAGAACCCACAAGACCATGCTTATCCACCACAAAAACCTCCAGGTTTTTCTTCCCAACCCAACTATCAGCCTAAACCTCAAGGGCACTACCAAGCTAAGCCTCAAACCAATTCCCAACCTAAGCAACAAATGACTGCACCACACCCTTAAGGTCAAGTAGATGACATAAATTCTCTACTTAGACAACTCCTAGAAGGACAAGGAAGAGGTGCCATTGAACTTGCCACACAAATGAAAGCTATGCACAACAAGGTTGAGAATGTATATGGTGAGTTAAATGCTAAGATTGAGAGGTTGCAAACACAGGTCCAGGGACAAGCTTCTTCCCCTTCAATAAGACAAATGATTTCATTACCAGGGAAACCTGAACCAAACACAAAAGAGTTCATCAATGCCATAATGCTGAGAAGTGGTAAGCAGCTACCTACTAATGAGCTCAATAGGGACTTTGAGCCTAAAGGAGAGGAGGTTGTGGTTGAGATTGAGGATGAGGATGAGTTGATAGTGAAAGATTTGGGTAAAAACAAAGAAGCTGAAGAAGTTGTGATTGACAAAGAAAAGAGTAAAGTGGTTAAGGAACCAAAGCAAGATAAGACCATTGATGAAGTTTTCAAGAAAAGTAAAGGTGTGCCAAAAGAAACTCTATTTGTGTCTCCACACTATGAACCAAGATTGTAATTTCCTGGTAGGTTTAAGAAGCAACAAGTGGACAAGTATAGAGCTATGTTTGATGCACAAATGAAGGATGTTGCTATTACAATGCCTATCATTGATGCATTCTTTCTGAACCCATCATACAACAAGTTCTTCAAGGAGGCAGTTATGGAGAGGAGGAAAGCTCTACAAGGAATGGTCATCTTAACCTATGAGTGTAGTGTTATCATTCAAAATAAGGTAGTAGCAAAGAAGCTTGAAGATCCTAGTAGCTTCACTCTCCCTTGCACATTGGGACCTCTATCTTTTAGCCATTTTGTGAGATATTGGGTCTAGTGTGAGCTTGATGCCTCTCTCAGTTGCCAAAATACTAGGTTTCACTTGCTACAAGAAGTGTATGATTACCCTTGTTTTTGCAGATATGTCGGTTAGCACACCAGTAGGAGTTCTTGAAGACCTACCAGTGATGATTGGCCATTTTAAGATCCTAACCAACTTTGTTGTGCTTGAAATGGATGAAGAACCAAAGGATCCACTCATTTTGGGGCACCCATTTTTAAGAACTGTAGGAACAATGACTGATGTAAAGAGTGGGAAGATTCTATTGAATTTGGGAAATGAAGCTTTGACTTTTGACATCAACAAGCTGATGAGAAACCCTACAACTGAGGGACAAGTTTTCTACATTAAGAAGATGGAAGCTTTAGCTGATGAGCTTTTGGAGGAATTGGCCATAGAGATGAGCCCCAAAGCACTTTGACAGTTAAACAAAGAGAATTTGGTTTACTAAAGGAAGGTAGTGAAGGGCATGAAAAGATTATTGACTCTCACAAGCCTATTAATGATGATAGAGGCTTCCTTGAGTTAAAAGAGCAAGTGGTGTGTTCAGTTGAAGTAAACTCAAATGAAGATTGGAGTGAGCTTCAATGTAACATCCCCAAATTCTATAGTGTGGGCCTCTTTGAATTTGGGTCCATTAATGGCTCAATTGGAGAAATATCTCAAAATAGAGAAAGGTTGGTTGAGTGTGGCCAGATATATGTATATAAGCGTAAACATCTCCCTCTTCGTTTAGAAAATATTAAAACCTAACATAAGCCGTCAAGGGAGAGGGAGAGAGAAAGCCGTGAGAAGAAGAGAGAGAGAAGGACACGTTGCGGAGGTGGCGGATCTAATAATAGTTATTGTGGCTATGGCAAAGGTGAGGGTGGTAATCTTGGAAACACAATGATTATTTTCTAAGCATGTTCATCATGAATTGCTTGTATAGCCTTGGAAACTATGTGATTGTATATGTCTATTGTTTGATATTGCGTGAAATGATGATATGATGATTAGATGTATAATTATAATGTGTGATGATATGATGCATGATAGAATGAGTTGATGTGTAACATGATGATTGTTGAATGATGATATGAAATGAGATTATGTGATGGGGAAGTGAACATGAGACTTGTTTTGCGTTTCGTGATGGGCAAACCTGAGATTGGTTTGTACCTCGTAATTGGGCGAACATGAGATTTGTTTCGTACCTGGTAATTGGACGAACATGAGATTTGTTTCATACCTGGCGATCGGACGAACATGAGATTTGTTTCGTGCCATGCTAAGCTGATGAGATTTCGGTTTAGCAAGTTGATGAATGTGTGTAATGATGAGAATGTGGTGTTTAAATATGGATTAAATGATATTATGATTATATATGCTATATTGAATATTATGTGAAACCGTTATGCTTGTTGGATGTATGTCAAGATTGTGGAGTCTAATTCTATGCTATGCATTGATTGTTGAATGTGATTAGAATTTCGTCATTGTGTTCACCCTTTTATCTTTTCCCTCAGGTTAAAAGCTTTGTGGGTTGTGGAACAAGTTTTATGATTGAAGAGTTTTAGTTTTAAGAAATAAGCATTTTGGCGGGACCGTTCGAATAACACCTTGTCTTGGCCGAGAAGGCGGGACGGGTGTTACATTCAACCACCCAAGATTGAACTTAAACCACTCCCTAAAGGGCTAAGGTATGCTTTTCTTGGTACAAACTCTACGTATCCTGTCATTATCAAAGAAGAACTTAGTGAACAAGAAACTGTCACTCTTCTAGGTGAATTAAAAACGTATAGGAGAGCTATTGGTTTTTCACCTGATGATATTAAAATAATTTCTGAAACACTTTGGAAGCATAGGATTCATTTAGATGATGAATCAATGACTTCTAAGAGATGTGGTGAGGAAAGAGATTCTTAAGCTCCTTGATGCTGGTATCATATATCCTATTTCGGATAGTACATTGGTTTCACCTGTACATGTGGTGCCAAAGAAATGAGGAGTTACTGTTGTTAAGAATGATAAAGATGAGTTAATTCCAACTAGAACTATAATTGGACATCGCATTTGTATTGATTATAGGAGACCTAAAAAAGATCACTTTCCTTTACCATTTATTGATCAAATGTTAGAGAGGCTTGCTTGTCATAATAATTATTGCTTTCTTGATGGTTATGCTGGTTTCTTTCAAATCCCCATACATCCCAATGATCAGGAAAAGACTATTTTCACAAGTCCCTATGGTACTTTTGCTTATAGAAGGATGCCATTTGGATTATGTAACGCTAAAGCTACTTTCCAAATATGCATGATGTCAATTTTCTCTGATCTAATTAAGGATGTTGTGGAGGTTTTCATGGATGACTTCTCCGTCTATGAAGATTATTTTTCTGGTTGTCTTTCTAATTTGTGCAGGGTAGGTGTGAGGAAACAAATTTGGTCTTAAATTGGGAGAAGTATCACTTCATGGTGAAAGAAGGAATTGTGTTGGGGCATAAGATTTCAGAGAAAAGCATTGAATTTGATAGAGCTAAGATTGATGTGATGACCAATCTAGCACCACCAAATTCAGTCAAGGGGATAAGAAGCTTTTTGGGCCATGCTGAATTCTATAAAAGGTTCATTAAAGACTTCTTAAAGATTGCTAAACCTCTTACAAGATTGTTGTGGAAGGAAGTTTAATTTGAGTTTGAAGAGGAGTGTCTTCAAGCTTTCAAGAAGATAAAGGAAGAGTTAGTTAGTGCTCCAATAGTTCAAGCTCCAGATTGGAATTTGCCATATGAAATCATGTGTATGCTAGTGACTATGTAGTATTGATCAAGACAACATCGAGTGTGATCAGCCATGTCCGTACGGTTATGTGTTGGGAATGTCCGTACGGTGTGGTAAGGCCGAGCATCAATGATGTGAATAAAAGGCTGGCCTCGTCCTACAAAGGCCCATGAAGAAGAGAAGGATCAAGAAGGCATCAAGGAGCCGTTGGAGATCACATATTTCCTTAAGGGAAACCTTGAGATGTCACTATTGCCCTAGGGAACCATCCATTCTCTCCCTTTGTGTCGCTTTCTCTTTTGTAATAAGGGTAGTCCTAGTTTATTTTCTATTTAAGGCCTCTTGGCCAACAATGTATCCATTCTATTCTATTGGAATCTCTTTTCTCTATTATTCTCTTTGTTTCTCTTTGTCCTACCTTATCTCTTTCCTTCTCTACTTTCTTGTCGATTCCATTCTACAATATCAAACTCATTCTACATCTTTATTCCGCTTAAACTAACATGGTATCAGAGCAAGTTTCTCGATTCACCACTCTCTAAACTCACTCTTCACTTATTCTCTTTCTTACTCTCTAGTATACTATACTCTCTCTCGCCATGGAAACCGCAAAGCCAATAGTGACTCCGGTGGCTCTTAAAGGCGCCAACTACCTCTTGTGGAAAAGAGCCACAAAGACCGCTCTTAGTGGCCGGGGGCTCTGGATTCATGTAGAAACAAACCAACTCCCCAAGAAAGCCAACAAAGAAGACGACAAAGAAGAGAAGGAGGAAGACAAGGAGGCTGAACTCGAGAAGGAAATCAAATGGTTCCAAGAAGATCAGACCGTGCTTGCTATCGACCAAAACTCGCTGGACGCACCCATCTTAGAAGCCTACTCGTATTGTGAAACGGCGAAGGAACTATGGGACACGCTAGCTAATGTGTACGGGAATGTTACAAACCTAACCCGTGTGTTTGAAGTCAAGAAGGCTATTAACAGCCTACATCAAGAAGACTTGGAGTTTACCAAGCACTTTGGGAAGTTCCGGTCATTATGGGCCGAACTAGAGATGCTCCGGCCAAGTACCATCGATCCGGCTATCTTGAATGAAAGGAAGGAGCAAGACAAAGTCTTTGGCTTGCTTCTCACTCTCAACCCTGCTTTCAGTGACCTCATTAAGCATATACTCCGTGGTGACAGGCTGCCTACACTCGATGATGTTTGTGCTCAGGTTCAAAAAGAACAAGGGTCTCTCGGCCTGTTTAGTGGAAAGGGTGAGCTGGTAACAGCCAACAAGGGAGTCTATAGGCCGGATGAGAGGAAGACTGTGGTATGTGACCACTGTAAGAAGTAAGGCCATGTGAAGGACAAGTGCTGGATCCTTCACCCACACCTCAAGCCGGCTAAGTTCAAGGCAAACCTATCGCATGAAGGTACAAGCAGTCTAGCACCCGGAACAGTGAGCCAGGGAGAGACGATGGCAATGGCCGCATCCCATGGAGACTATGTGAGGAAGTCTGATTTGGAGGCTCTCATTAAGTCTATTGCTGCCCTCAAAGATTCTGGTACCACTTTCTTTGCTTCTAAACTTAGTAAAATGCTTGTCATTGACTCGGGGGCTTCTCACCATATGATTAGCAACCCGATTCTACTAGACAATATACAGCCAGCTCTAGGTAATGTCATTATTGCTAATGGAGACCAGATTCCTGTTAAAGGCATTGGTAATTTGAAATTGTTTGAACAAGACTCTAAAGCTTTTTATATGCCGACCTTTACGTCTAACCTCCTATCGGTTAAGAAAGCAACTAATGACTTGAATTGCTATACTGTGTTTGGCCCTAACAGTGTTCATTTTCAGGATATTAAGACCGGAAAGATACTAGGGGAAGGAGATGGAACCGGAGATCTTTATATCTTAGAGAAGACTTCACAAAGTCCCTCTAACTCTATGTCTCTTACCTCTTATCTATCTTCTACTAGTAATGATGCACTATGGGACGCTAGGCTAGGCCACCCTCACTCTCGTGCTCTTGAGTTGTTGTTACCTAATGTTTCCTTTAATAGTTCTAGTTGTGAGTCATGTATTCTTGGAAAACATTGTCGAACTGTGTTTCCTAAATCTTCTACTATCTATGAAAACTGCTTTGATTTGGTTCATTCGGATGTGTGGACATCACCATGCTTGTCTAGAGATAACAACAAATACTTTGTGACATTTATTGATGAAAAGTCAAAGTACACTTGGTTAAATTTGTTGCCCTCTAAAGACCGTGTGTATGATGCATTTATAAATTTTCAAACCTATGTCACTAACCATTTCAATGCCAAGATCAAAGTGCTTAGGTCAGATAATGGAGGAGAATACACAAGTCTCAACCTCAAAGAACACCTATCAAGGCATGGCATCCTTCAACAAACAAGCTGCCCTTACACTCCCCAACAAAACGGTGTGGCGGAGAGAAAGAATCGGCACCTTATGGAGGTGGCCAGGTCGATGATGTTCCATATGAATGTGCCGAAGAGGTTTCGGGGAGATGCGGTCATGACAGCCTGCTACCTTATCAATTAGACGCCAACAAAAATCCTAAGCAACCTCACTCCCTTTGAAGTTCTTAATAAGACTAAACCCTCATTAGACCACTTACGCGTATTTGGTTGTGTGTGTTTTGTCCTAATTCCAGGGGAACAAAGGAGTAAGCTTGATGCAAAGAGTACTAAGAGTGTGTTTATTGGCTATTCCACAACTCAAAAAGGCTACAAGTGTTATGACCCGGTTAAAGGTCGCATGTATGTGTCTCGGGACGTCAAATTCCTAGAAGGTCAAGGTTATTATGAGACAAAGGATTGGAACATCCTCAACGATCTCTCGCACTCAACGACTGATCGTGCAAAAAACCTTCGGTTCCTCCTCGATCATCTCGGCTTCCCTACTTCCCCGTCCTCCGTGGAGCCAAGGCCAACACCACCTTCTGATGGGGCTACCATTTTACCGGAACCTGCGGAGCCTCGTGACCTTGCCCCTTGTCCGGAGGCCACTATCCCCTAGCCACAATTAGAAGAAGTCACCATTGCTCCTACTAATCCATCCCACACCGATAGTCCAATTGAGACGGCTCCTCCTGCACCGTCCACATCCCAACCCTCACTTAGGCGAAGTGAACGTGTGAAGTCTCATCCGTCCACTTGGAAGAACAAGCGGGTGTACTATAATAACCAAGTTGTGGCTCATCCCATTCAGGCCGTTTGTTCGCTTGCCCATCTTCCACTTGATCATGCAGCATTCCTTGGGGCCATTGATGCAAAATATATCCCTCAAACGTATGATGAGGCAAAGGAACATCAAGAATGGCGCGATGCCATCTCCGATGAAACCGGGGCCATGGTCCGCAATCATACGTGGGACGAAGCCGACCTACCCAAAGGAAAGAAAGCTGTGAGTTCAAGATGGATCTTCACGATCAAATATCGTAGCACCGGCGAGATAGAACGGTACAAAGCCCACCTCGTGGCCCGTGGCTTTACACAAACCTATGGTTCCGACTACACGACCACGTTTGCTCCTGTCGCCAAGCTTCACACCGTCCGTGTGGTGCTCTCCATTGCCACTAACCTCTCTTGGGATTTATGGCAGATGGATGTCAAAAATGCTTTCCTTCAGGGGGAGCTCGAGGAAGAGGTGTATATGCACCCTCTTCATACTTTGCACCGGAAGACATGGTTGCACCGGAAAAGGTTCTTCGACTTTGCAAGGCCATCTATGGCCTTAAGTAGTCCCCTCGGGCCTGGTATCACAAGTTGAGCTCCCGTCTTAAATATCAAGGCTTTAAACGGTCTGAACCCGACCACACTCTCTTTACACGCCGGTCAGCTCATGGTTTGGTGGTTGTTCTAATTTATGTCGATGATCATATCATTACCGGGGATGATCGCTAGGGTGTGTGTGAGCTCAAGGCCTCCCTTCACTCCGCCTTTGACATTAAAGATCTTGGTGAGCTTCGGTATTTTCTTGGAATAGAAATCTATCGCTCGTTGGAAGGTCTCTTTCTTTCTCAAAGGAAATACACTCTTGATCTTCTTGCCGAAACGGGTCGTCTTGGTGCGAAACCTGCCCTGACTCCTCTTGAGGAAGACTATCAGGCCAAGCAAAAGGGGGAGAGCTTGAGGGCCAAGGAAGGAAAACCGAAAGATCCTATGGATGAGCCGTATGAGGATGTGACAAGATACCGGCGCCTTGTAGGAAAACTCATCTACCTCACTATCATGCGTCCGGACATTTGCTATGCTGTAAACCAGGCCAGTCAGTACATGACTGCTCCTACTAAGTATCATTGGAGCATTGTTGAAAGAATTCTGAGTTATCTCAAAGAAAGTCCGGGCCAAGGCATATGAATGGGTAAGAACTTGAACACGAAGATAGTAGGGTATTGTGATGCTGATTATGCTGGGGACACTTTAGATAGGAGATCAACTACGGGGTATTGCACATTTGTTGGTGGGAACTTGGTCACTTGGAAGTCAAAGAAACAGAAGGTAGTCTCATGTTCTAGTGCTGAAGCAGAGTATAGAGCAATGAGGAAGCTAAAAAATGAACTCACTTGGCTAAAGGCGCTCCTCAAGGACCTTGGTGTTGAGTCAAAGACACCAATCACCATTCACTGTGACAATGAAGCCGTGATTCACATTGCCACTAATTCAGTCTTCCATGAGAGAACAAAACATATTGAGGTTGATTTCCACAAGGTTAGAGAAAAGATAGAAGAAGGGGTCATCTTACCGTGTCACACTCGGAGTCAAGACCAACTGGCGGATATATTCACTAAAGCTGCATGTCCCAAGGTTTGTGAACACATTCATAGCAAACTTGGGCTTGTAGACATAACTCACCCTTGACCATCTTCCCTAATCCATGGACATCACACTCTTTTTCCCTTGACATAGTTTTGTCCCATGAGGTTTTCTATGTCAAGGTTTTTAATGAGGTGATGCGTCATGGGTTCCAAGCTTAGTCATTTCCTTCGACTAAGCTTGAGGGGGAGTATTGATCAAGACAACATCGAGTGTGATCAGCCATGTCCGTACGGTTATGTGTTGGGAATGTCCGTACGGTGTGGTAAGGCCGAGCATCAATGATGTGAATAAAAGGCTGGCCTCGTCCTACAAAGGCCCATGAAGAAGAGAAGGATCGAGAAGGCATCAAGGAGCCGTTGGAGATCACATGTTTCCTTAAGGGAAACCTTGAGATGTCACTATCGCCCTAGGGAACCATCCATTCTCTCCCTTTGTGTCGCTTTCTCTTTTGTGATAAGGGTAGTCCTAGTTTATTTTCTATTTAAGGCCTCTTGGCCAACAATGTATCCATTCTATTCTATTGGAATCTCTTTTCTCTATTATTCTCTTTGTTTCTCTTTGTCCTACCTTATCTCTTTCCTTCTCTACTTTCTTGTCGATTCCATTCTACAATATCAAACTCATTCTACATCTTTATTCCGCTTAAACTAACATGTAGTAGGAGCAGTAATTGGTCAAAGAAAAGATAAGAATCTTCATGTTATATAGTATGCAAGTAGGACCTTGGATGAAGCTCAAGTCAAGTATGCTACAACAGAGAAGGAACTCCTTGCTATTGTTTTTGCATTTGAAAAGTTCAGGTCATACTTGGTGGGATCAAAGGTAGTCGTTCATACTGATCATGCAGCACTGAGACATCTTTTAGCAAAGAAGGATGCTAAACCAAGGCTGTTGAGATGGATATTGCTACTTCAAGAGTTTGATTTGGAGATTAAAGACAAGAAGGATATTGAGAATGGAGTAGCTGATCATCTATCAAGATTAAGAATTGACATTGAGATTCTAATCAATTATGCACTTCCTGAAGAGGAGATAATGGCAATTCAACTCCTGGACAAGAGCCATGAGACTTGGAAAAATCTTGGAGAAGTCATGAGGTTAGAAGAGAATGGTCCTTGGTATGCTGATTATGTTAACTATCTTGCTTTTGGTCTAGAGTCACCAAATTTTGTTGGTTATGCTAGAAAAAAGTTATTCAAAGACATCAACAACTACTATTGGGATGCACCTTACCTCTACATTCTTTGTACGGACAAGATTCATAGAAGATGTGTTACCAAAGAAGATATAGAAGGTTTAGTAGAACTTTGTCATGGAACAGCCTATGGACGTCATTTTGCTACATTCAAGACAGTCACAAAGACCCTTCAAGCTGGTTTGTGGTGGTCAACTATGTTCAAAGACACTCAAGTGATTATCTACAAGTGTGATTCATGTCAAAGAAAAGGAAACATCAGCAAGAGGAATGAAATGCCAGAAACTCCTATTTTAGAGGTTGAAGTGTTTGATGTATGGGGTATAGACTTCATGGGACCATTGCCTTCATCCTATGGTAATAACTACATGCTTGTAGCTGTGGATTATGTCTCTAAATGGGTGGAAACCATAGCTAGTCCTACTAATGATGCAAAGGTGGTGTTGAAGTTGTTTAAAACAATCATCTTTCCGAGGTTTGGTATCCCAAGAGTGGTCATAAGTGATGGAGGCAAACACTTTATCAACAAGGTATTTGAGAGTCTTCTTAAGAAGCATGGAGTGAAATATAAGGTTGCTACCCCTTACCATCCCCAAACTTGTGGTCAGGTTGAGGTCTCAAACAAGGAAATAAAGTCAATTCTTGAGAAAACAGTTGGTATCACAAGGAAGGATTGGGCAAAGAAATTGGATAATGCTTTATGGGCATATAGAACTGCCTATAAGACACCTATTGGAACTACTCAATTCAACTTTCTCTATGGGAAGTCTTGTCATTTGCCAGTTGATTTAGAGTATAAGGTAATGTGGGCAGTCGAGCTTCTTAACTTTGATATCAAGAATGCTGTTGAGAAACGGTTGGTGCAACTGAATGAACTGGAAGAGATCCGCCATGAAGCTTATGAGAATCCAAAGATATACAAGGAGAGGACAAAGGAATTTCATGACAAAAGAATTCTTCCTAGTGTTTTCAAGGAAGGAGATTTGGTGTTGCTGTTCAATTCGCGCTTAAATCTATTCCCAGGAAAGCTCAAATACCACTGGTCGGGACCGTTTAAGATCAAGGAGGTTCGACCTTATGGAGCCTTGGTGATGCTGAACAAGGCTGAAAAAGAGTTTGTGGTTAATGGTCAGAGATTGAAGCACTACTGGGCCAATGACTTCATTGAGGAGGGAACAACTGTTTCTCTGTCGGAACCTCAAGGCACCTAAGCAGCACGGTAACGTCAAGCTTAGAGACGTAAAACAAGTGCACTTCAGAGGCATTCCCATGGTATCCTTAGGTAAATATCTTCTATATTTCTTTTAGTATGTTTATTTGAGTTTTGTGTTTTTAAGTATTGAGCATTGGAAAGTTTGGAGACTTGGGTGGTTTTGTTCTTAAACAGATGGATTAAACGGTGTGGTGAATTGGCCAGGTGGTGCCCGCGTGATGCCATCGGTTCAAGCTTTCGGCCAAACCGTGGCGGTGTGAGGCAATGCGCTTTTGAACAAGAGATATCCGCGGTCTGGATCATCGGCCAGGTGAGAGGCGAGTGAGATCATCGGCCTGACCAATCGGCTAAAGGAAGGCCGATTAAAGGTTTACGGGTGTCAAGAGCACGTGAATCGAGCACGTAAATCGCCTAACGGACGCCGGGAACCAAGAATTTTGATCAGGGACAACACGCGGTCAAGTGAATTGATCTGTAGCCACCCGATTGAGGGAAACGGTTTGATCCATCGGCCAAACAAGGACTGATTGAATGTTCCTGAGTACTATCATGGTTAATGGTCAGGGAGTATCATTTGGTAGGAGCATCTGCCAAACCTTAGCCGTGTGGAGACTTCGGCTACGACCATCGGCTAGTTCCCAACTGAATGGGTCCATCCAGGTAAGTTCCTCTAATCCCATTCGGTTTAGTTCGGTTCAATCTTAGTAAACTAGATTAACTTTTCAACTTTTCAAATCAATTTTGGCTGGTTTGCTCTTTTTCTCAACACCCTAAAACGCGAAATCTCTCTTCTCTTTTCTCTCCTTGTCGATTTCAAACCTCTTAAAGCCTTAGAACACTAAAATCTTTGTATCTCTTTCATCTCTCAATCATTTTCAAAGATTTTTGGTGTGCTGGTTTCGGTTTTGCAAGCTCTTTTAATTACTTATAACCCCATCTGCTAGTTCTGCATTACTCCTTGTCGAAAACAAGGTAAGAAACTTCACTACTTCTTCTCTATTGTATAAGTTTGAACCCATTATGTGCTAGATTCGACTTGCCAATTATTTATACATTGTTTTTAGGTTGTTTAGCTTGATATTGATGTTCGTTGGTTTCAATTTCGTTAGAATTGCTGGGCTTGTTGTTCAATTTCAAAATTTTTGATTTATGAACATTTAGGGTTCTTTAGAATTGTTAAAATAATAAAAATTTGGGAAATTTAAGTTTGTAGTTTCTTTACCTTGTCTATTGCTCAATGAAACAATCCGGAAGAGACTAGCAGATTTGGAGACCAATTGATCATGTTTGATGGTTTATTGAGTTTTAAAATTTTTAAGAAGAAGTAATTTTGAGTTTGATTTATCTCTTAGGTACTTAGCACTTGCTAGTGGATTCAAGTTGTGGCTCCTAGTAAGCATTACTAATATTTTCCAAGTGTTTTTGTATTTTTGATAGGAACAATGGCTAGAACCAACTTGAGACCTGGAGAAAAACAAACTAAGGAAAAGGAGGTTGTAGAAAGGGTTATTGAGAAGAAGAAGAAGAAGAAGAAGGAGGCAACTTAGTCTAAGTCTTCACTTGGTAAACAAAAAGCTCTAGCAAGAAAGAAGAAGAGTAAGGAGCTTATGATTGAGGATAATGATTCAGAGGAAAGGGTTATGAGTGAGAGTGAGCCAGAATCTCCACCACCTCCAGCTGTAAAGAAAAAGCAGATTAAGCAAATCAAGAAGAAGCCTACTTACTCCCAACTGATGCAGCGCCTTAAGAAGATCAAGTTTGCTCCAACTATATACCCAGATCATGAATTCCTCATAATGCTGGACTCCTTGAAGACATGCAAACCATCTTCACAACTTTGAGGTTAAGATAGTTCTTCAATATTGCTTTTCCTACCTATGTTGAGCCAACAAAAGAGTTCTTTGCATCCTTGACAGTGACTTATTATGAAGATGAGATGGTGGAGTAGACTAATGATCTTGGGCATTTTGAGTTTAAAGTTCAAGGGAAGCACTACAAGATGACCTTTGGAGAGTTATGAGCTATCTATGGTTTTCACCAGAAACAAGGCTAGAATAAAAACTAACCCAAAGGAGTACAATTCATATTGGCAATGCATTGGTGTGGGAAATTACACAGGTGGTCAAGTGAAGAACACAAGCATCATGAATCCTACAGTGCGATATGCTCACAAGGTTCTCTCTCACACTCTTTTTGCAAGAAGAGAAGCTAGAGCAGTTCAAGCCAATGAACTTAGTTGTCTTCTAGCAGGGCTTCAACCTTTCATAAGAATCTACAAAGAAAGGAATCCTCTATTGTCCAATGCTGAAGATACATGTGTTGCTGCTGTCTTCCTTCACCGAATGCTTCACTACCAAGGTTGGGTTTCAACAGCAGCAGATAAAACTCCTGTTCTAAGTATGGGTGGACTTGTCACCCCCATTTTACAAGCAAAAGTTGAGCATGCTGAGTTTGACCAAGGAATTGCAAGACTTGATCCAGTTACCTCAAGAAGACTACTTATTTGAATGGCCAAACTAATAAGGGTTTCTATGCCTACTATGGTTACATTTTCAAAAGCATGCAGAAGTAGAAGCTCCTACTCCCTCAAAAGGATGTCACATCCCTTTATCTCAGGTTTGGAATATGCTGCCACATTAAAGATGACTACCTCTACTCTTATAAGGATGGATGGGCCAGTGATTCCAATAACAGCTTCAAAGAAGGGGAGAAGTCAAGCTGAGGACACTTCACAAGCAGCTCCTCTAAGCCCAATCTATGGTAGTGCTAGGTATGATTTCCAACCATTTGAAGAAGCCGCTTCAAACAAGTCTCTTAGAGAAGCACACACCCACATCCACCTTCTCCAGCGCTTGGTTAAATGGCAAGGAAAGAACATCAAGACGCTAGTAAAGGGAGTGAAAGGTATTCACAAAAGATTGAAGCATGTGGAAGCAAAACTTGTGCTGTGCTTATATTTTACCTTATTTTAGGCCTTGTTTAGTTCATGTTTTGCATCATATAGAAGTAATTCCTTTGGTTTTATAGTCATTACTTTCCAAATATACACTTAGGATGTTTAGAAGCATGCATTGCATACATTCGTGCATTTGGAGTATTATTAAGTGTTATGGAGCTCTAAAAGACTATAAGGAAGGATTTGGTATTACTTCTGAAGCTAAACAAGAGGATTGAAAATATCAGGAAGTGAAAAGAAGGCACTCGACCATGCACACGGTCGAGCACTCAGTCGGATTTATAACGAGCTCCTCAACGATCGATTCAAATCAAGCTCTTACATTGCGATTCAGCCTCAGCATCCTTCATGAGAGTTGTAGAATATTGAATTAGCTTTTCAGTGCCGGTGGTTTCAAGTCAATCGGAGCTGTAATTCAAAAGTTATCCTGATGTTACTGAACTGATATCATCCCATATCGACGACTCGACCTAAGTGACGGACCAACGACTCGACCATGCACACGACCGAGCACATGGTCAAGCACTTCGAGCCGCCTCTCTATTATGTCTGTTAGCTTATTTAGGACTTCCCTTCCTTCCTATATATACCTAATGTATCCTATGGCCGCCACAAGTCAGACTTGGCCAGAAATAATATCTTGTAGCAACCAAAACCTAGTTTTTACCTTTTTGGGATTTTTAGCTTTTTTGTTTACATCATCAGCCACTTTATTCACTTTTTCTCCAGATTTTTCATACTTGTTGGTTCCATAACTTTCTGAGTATTGATAATCTGAGTTTGTTTCTTTGATCAAAGTTGTAGATCTTTGTCTTATCTTTCTAATCATGCAAGTTTCATTGATTTCTGGGTTTATGTTCTTATTCATCATGTTTTGTGAATCTGAGTAGTGAGCTAGGGTTCTAGAGATGGATTAGGCTGATTTCGAGTTATGGCTGTTTAGATTGATCAAGCTTGAATTTTTATATCTCTCTTCTGGATTTGTTGTTCTCTATGTTGTTCTTGTTCTGAGAAGTTAAGAATAGATTTTAAACTTCCTTGCATCATACCAATGCTTTGGTTGTTAGATAATGCATCTGCTGGAGATTACTGTGCCTAGCCTGAGAGATTGGATGTTTAAGGTGGTTTTTGACATGTAATGATCTGGTTGTTTAATACCTGTTTATTCATGTTTTAGCTAGTGAGAACTAGGTCTAATAGTGTTTAAACCTGAATACTATTGTCATGAGAATATATTAGTAAGTTTATGAGATCATTGTCTAGAGATAACTCATTGTTTGAGGTTTGTTGATCAGTTTAAATAGCTATAGCTTGAGATTAGCCCATGAATCCATCTATGGGAGCCTATTTTGTTTATTGATTGTTTATTATCGCATCCTGTCTTGTTTATTTGCATCTCTGTTATTTGTTTTGCTTTTTTTCTTCCGTTATGCATCACTCGAACACCTGCTAGACCATGCACTCGACCGAGTGCATACTCGAGCATCCGTTTATTTCTTTGTTTATCTTCTGTTTCATTCCAATTTGCTTCCATTGCATTTGTTAGTAGTTTTGCTCTTGCTTAGCATAGTTTATTGCACTTGTTCTACAGTTTATTTAAGCATTTGTACTGTCTTAAGTTACCTTAGTTCATTGCATTTCATTATTGTCATTAGGTTGTTAGAAACAAAACCATAATCATATTTGGCTTAACTTGAATGCATTGATCACATCTTAACTACTTACATATCACATTCTTTATGGATTGACATCCTTTATGCTACAACATCATAAGGGTATTGAAAGACCTTGCATACATTATGATCATCCATGCTTATGTTTGTTTGTTTGATTGCATCATTCATTCATTGCATAAGTAAACACATAGAAAAATCCTTGTTTCAATTAGCGCTGTTGCCATTAGGGTGTTTATATTTACATCTTATTCTACTACTCACCTCTTTTTTTTTTGTGTTTTGTTTTGATCCTCAGGTACCACTCGACCAGGCACTCTGCCGAGCACCCGAAGTCAAACGGTCGAGTGCGTGTTCGAACACCTGGTCGAGCACCTGTTTAGAGTCTCAAAATCCCAGAAGAAGAGGTGGCAATGGAACTCCCAAATGATTAGACTGAACCTCAAAGACGAAGGAAGATTGATGATAGTGATGCTCCCACTACTCATACTCAGAAATATGGGATAGTGCCTCCTCCTATCCACAACACAACTTTCACAATCAAGACTAGTTTGATCTCAATGGTTTAGAGCTGGAGATTTCATGGCCTGCCTACTGAAGACCCCCTTGCACATCTTGAGCCTTGACAGTGCTCGATCGAGTACCTCTTGTGGGCTGGTCGAGTGGACCTTAAAACCCATTTCTACAAGTCCAATTCTTCTCAAACACATCCATACTCCCTTATAAGGACTTCCCAACGCATACATAAAAGAAAAAAATCAAAACTACAAGGAAATTTAAACTTATGTACAAGGATACCTTAGGAACTTCCTCCCTTGTGACCTTGTTTGAAGTCTCTAAGCTTGACTTTTGGTGCCATTTCAGGCTTTGTTTGGAAACCAAGGAGGTAACGACATCCCCCCTGGTTCAACTTGATCACTATGAAGCTGGTTCTTGATCACTTCACTCTTAATACTTGAACCTTGTTTCTTCTTAAGCTTGAGTCTTGGTCTTGTCTTCTTCAAAGACCTCTTGTTAAGTTGCACTTGAAGATCCTTTACTAGACCAGCTAACACTTAAACTGAATCCTTGAGATGTTGAACTGATTCCTCATGAGATGAGACCATAAGTTTGTAGTCTCTTCTTCTCTCAAAACCCCAAAATCAGCCTTATCTTCAATCTTGAATGGTTGACCTTCAATAGTTGGCTGGTTAGATGGATTTTTGGTATCAAAGTTCATGGTCAAACCTTCAGCTATATTCAACCTTATCAGCCCTTCCTTAACATTAATGATAGCTCATGCTGTGGCAAGAAATGGTCTCCCAAGCAAGATTGGATCTTCTAACTCCTTATCAACTTTTATAATGATTAAATCAGTAGGAATTCTGGCCTTGCCTATCTTAACTGGGAAGCTCTCCAATTTACCAACTACATCCTTGTGTGAACCATCAGCCAGACTTATATAGAGGTTGCTTGGCTTGAACTCAGTGTGTCAAAGCTTTTCTCCTATAGAGTATGGCATGACACTAACATATGCCCCAGATCAAACAAGCATTTGTTCAAGTGTAGGTAGCTAAAGGAGCAAGGCAGATTAAATGGACCTGGATCTTCCAGTTTTTTTGTGGTAACAGCTTTCCCAATCTCCTCTAAATCCTTCTTGTCTTGATTCTGAGCTTTCTGCTTGGATATCTCAAGCAACATGCCTTTGTAGAGAGGATATGGAGCATATTGTTCCAAAGCAGGTCCTCTCTCTTATTCTTTCTTTTCAATGACAACCTCTTGTTGTAAAGCCATCACTTCCTACTTTTTAATTCTTGCCCTCAGTTCTTTCAACTTTTATTCCTTGAAACGTCCTAGGAGTGGCAGAGGAGGCTTGTAAGCAGGGGGAATGTATCTGACAGGCTTAACAGCTTCAGCGGGAATAACTCGATCAGTCACTCGATCGGGTGCTCAATCTTGTATGTGCTCGAGCACCTGGTTGAGTGGTTTTTCTGCTTTAGTTTGCTGGATAAAACCTTCACTCTAAGCTTCAACTTGTGACAAATCCTCCCCATTTTGAACCTCACTGTCCTCAATGACAGCTTCCTCATAAAACTGGATAGCTTTAGCTGTAAACTCCCTTAGATTTTGAATAGCTTTACCAGGCAGCTGGGTAGGCTTTTGAGCTGATGTAGAGGCAATGTTACTCTCCATGTACTTGACTTTAGAGTTCAGTCTATCAAACTTAATATTCAGGTCATTATAAGAATTATCCATCTTCTGGTATATCTCAGAAAACTTCTTTGCATCTCAATCTACCCATTGGCTTGACCAAGTAGCAACTGTTGCATCAAAGTTCTCAAATCTGGTTCCTGGGCTTGGTTGGTCTGAAACCCTGGTGGGGGACACATTGGAGCCTTAACCTTGTTGTTGCTGCTTAGGTACATAATTGTTGTCTTGTTGAGGCTGTTGAAGTGGGTAGATTTGATCTTGAGGATTTGCTACATTTGTGCTTCTGTAGGAGAGGTTGTTATTCTTGAACTGATTATAACATTTGAAACCTCCTTGATTCTGCATATAGCAAATCTCAGCAAATTCATTCTCCCCATCTTGAGCTGGAGTCTCTTCTTCACCAAGAAAATGAATGTTCTTTTGCTGGCTGAGTAGAATCTAGTCCAACTTCTCATGAACAACCTTCAAATCCTTCTTATACTTCTCATCTTGATCAGGGCCAACAAATCTCATTGTTTTATCATAATCCTCATTGTAGTTCCCATCAGATTGTGCTAAATTCTCCACTAACTCCCAGCCTTCTTCTACATGCTTGTTCAGGAAATTTCCATTAGAGGCGGTATCCAATAGCATTCTAATCTTTGGCAAGACTCCTCTCTATACTGTGCGAAGTAGAGACTCATTACTAAACCCATGATCTGGACATTGTGTTTGGTAGCTTTTGAATCTCTCCCATGCCTCACAAAAGGTGTCATTATTCTTTTGTGCAAAACCATAAATCTCATTCCTCAACCTTGCAGTTCTAGCATTAGAGAATAATTTAGCTACAAAGGCTTTCTTACAAGCATCCCATGTAGTAATGGCACCAGTTGGAAGTGTCTTCTCCCCTAGATGAGCTTTGTCTCTAAGTGAGAAAGGAAACAGCCTGAGCTTGAAGCCATCTTCACTAACACAATTGATCTTGGTGAGGCCACAAAGTCTATCAAACTCATCTAGATGATCTAGGGGGTCCTCCTTTGGCAAACCATGTTATTTGTTTGCCTGAATCATAGTGATGAGCCCACTTTTAATCTCATAATTATTGTTGGCAACTTCAGGAGGAACTATTCCATCTCTCTCGTTGTGTGTATTAGGAGCATCTCCTGCACCAATAGGTCT
Source organism: Camelina laxa (assembly GCA_024034495.1). Classification (NCBI taxonomy): domain Eukaryota; kingdom Viridiplantae; phylum Streptophyta; class Magnoliopsida; order Brassicales; family Brassicaceae; genus Camelina; species Camelina laxa. The sequence continues at coordinate 23,399,526 of CM043880.1, read as the reverse complement.
TGGCCGTTGATCCTGATTGTTTTGTTGCTCCATTAGCAATTGGTCTTCCTGTTCGTAGAGGATTATGGTTTTATGCTGCCTCAGATCCCTTGGAAGTCGGTTGATGTGCTCATTGTATCTCTCAATGTTCTGATTTCCCTTGGATCTAGTTTGCATCAACTGACTCGATCACTAGCTCAAACTGACACTCGGTCGAGCACAGGCTCGAGTTGAAGACTGAACCAATTGAGACGAGAAGACTGATTGAATTTGGGTTGGTGGCTCGATCAGGTGCTCGATCATGTAGACGGTCGAGTTGGTACCTGAGATTCAAAACAAGCAAGCATATGAAGAATATTAATCAGTAGTGATCAAATGAACAATAGAACTTAATCTTAAACTTATGTAAATCCTAAATGTCACAAACAAACACTCAAATGGCAACGCGCCAAATTGAAACATATCTTTTTGGTGTGTGTGAAGAGATGATAGTGATGATGAATGATGAGATGGAATGCAAGAGGTTTCAGTTACTCTTATATTGTTGTAATATAGGAGATGTCAATCCATAATAAGTGTGATGCAAGCAATCAGGATGTGAACACTAATTTAAGTCAAGCCATATATGATTACAGTTTTATACGACCAACCTAATGACAATAATGAAATGCTGAATGTAAAACTACTACGATAAGAGACCAAATGCAAATGAACAGTATAAACAAAGCAAAAATGATTCTAAACAGGAACAAGAACTATCAAATGCTTATGAAATGAATGCAATGAAACAAGAAAGATGCAGAACATAAACAAGAACTCTGAAAGGAGCTCGAGCAAGCACATGATCGTATGCTAGATCGAGTGACAGATTAAACAATCAAAAAAGAACAAAATGCAAGGAAATCAAATAAGAAGCGAATAACAATAATGAAACAGAGAAATCAATAAACTCCCTTAGATTTTGAATAGCTTTACCAGGCAACTGGGTAGGCTTTTGAGCTGATGTAGAGGCAATGTTACTCTCCATGTACTTGACTTTAGAGTTCAGTCTCTCAAACTTAATATTCAGGTCATTATAAGAATTATCCATCTTCTGGTATATCTCAGAAAACTTCTTTGCATTCTCAATCTGCCCATTGGCTTGACCAAGTAGCAACTGTTGCATCAAAGTTCTCAAATCTGGTTCCTGGGCTTGGTTGGTCTGAAACCCTGGTGGGGGACACATTGGAGCCTTAACCTTGTTGTTGCTGCTTAGGTACATAATTGTTGTGTTGTTGAGGCTGTTGAGGTGGGTAGATTTGATCTTGAGGGTTTGCTACATTTCTGCTTCTGTAGGAGAGGTTGTTATTCTTGAACTGATTATAACATTTGAAACCTCCTTGATTCTACATATAGCAAATCTCAGCAAATTCATTCTCCCCATCTTGAGCTGGAGTCTCTTCTTCACCAAGAAAATGAATGTTCTTTTGCTGGCTGAGTTGAATCTAGTCCAACTTCTCATGAACAACCTTCAAATCCTTCTTATACTTCTCATCTTGATCAGGGCCAACAAATCTCATTGTTTTATCATAATCCTCATTATAGTTCCCATCAGATTGTGCTAAATTCTCCACTAGCTCCCAGTCTTCTTCTACATGCTTGTTCAGGAAATTTCCATTAGAGGCGGTAACCAATAGCATTCTTATCTTTGGCAAGACTCCTCTCTATACTGTGCGAAGTAGAGACTCATTACTAAACCTATGATCTGGACATTGTGTTTGGTAGCCTTTGAATCTCTCCCATGCCTCACAAAAGGTTTTATTATTCTTTTGTGCAAAACCAGAAAACTCATTCCTCAACCTTGCAGTTCTAGCATTAGAGAATAATTTAGCTACAAAGGCTTTCTTACAAGCATCCCATGTAATAATGGCACCAGTTGGAAGTGTCTTCTCCCCTAGATGAGCTTTGTCTCCAAGTGAGAAAGGAAACAGCCTGAGCTTGAAGCCATCTTCACTAACACAATTGATCTTGGTGAGGCCACAAAGTCTATCAAACTCATCTAGATGATCTAGGGGGTCCTCCTTTGGCAAACCATGTTATTTGTTTGCCTAAATCATAGTGATGAGCCCACTTTTAATCTCATAATTATTGTTGGCAACTTCAGGAGGAACTATGCCATCTCTCTCGTTGTGTGTATTTGGAGCATCTCCTGCACCAATAGGTCTTGGCCGTTGATCCTGATTGTTTTGTTGCTCCATTAGCAATTGGTCTTCCTGTTCGTAGAGGATTCTGGTTTTATGCTGCCTCAGATCCCTTGGAAGTCGGTTGATGTGCTCATTGTATCTCTCAATGTTCTGATTTCCCTTGGATCTAGTTTGCATCAACTGACTTGATCACTAGCTCGAACTGACACTCGGTCGAGCACAGGCTCGAGTTGAAGACTGAACCAATTGAGACGAGAAGACTGATTGAATCTGGGTTGGTGGCTCGATTAGGTGCTCGATCATGTAGACGGTCGAGTTGGTACCTGAGATTCAAAACAACCAAGCATATGAAGAATATTAATCAGTAGTGATCAAATGAACAATAGAACTTAATCTTAAACTTATGTAAATCCTAAATGTCACAAACAAACACTCAAATGGCAACGGCGCCAAATTGAAACATATCTATTTGGTGTGTGTGAAGAGATGATAGTGATGATGAATGATGAGATGGAATGCAAGAGGTTTCAATTACTCTTATATTGTTGTAATATAGGAGATGTCAATCCATAATAAGTGTGATGCAAGCAATCAGGATGTGAACATTAATTTGAGTCAAGCCAGATATGATTACAGCTTTATACTAACAACCTAATGACAATAATGATATGCAGAAAGTAAAACTACTAAGATAAGAGACCAAATGCAAATGAACAGTATAAACAAAGCAAAAATGATTCTAAACAGGTACAAGAACTATCAAATGCTTATGAAATGAACGCAACAAGATTAAACAGGAATGAATGCAATAGAACATGAATGAAACAAGAAAGATGCAGAACATAAACAAGAACTCTTAAAGGAGCTCGAGCAAGCACATGATCGTATGCTAGATCGAGTGACAGATTAAACAATAAAAAAAGAACAAAATGCAAGGAAATCAAACAAGAAGCGAATAACAATAATGAAACAGAGAAATCAATAAACAAAGTAGGTCCTAGAGAATTCATGGGCTGGACTCAAACTATGGTTACCTAAACTGATCAACAAACCTAAATCAACAATAAGCTATCTCTAGACAATGATCTCATAAACTTACTAATCCATTCTCATGACAATAGCAATCAAGGTTAGATACTTGTAGACCTTGTTCTCACTAGCTAAGACATATAAAAACAGGCATTAAAGATCCAGATTATTACAAGTCAAAAATCACCTTAAACAACCAATCTCTTTGGTTAAGCATGATAATCTCTAGCATTAGCTCTATCTAACAACTTAAACGTTGGTTTGATGATAAAAAGCTTAAGATCTATCCTTACCCTCTCAGGTATAAGAACAACATAGAGCACATCTAATCTAGAAGAGATATGTAAACAATCAAGCTTGATCAATCTAAACAACCATAACTCGTATCCAGCCTAATCCGTCCCTAAGATCCTAACACACTACTCAGATTCACTAAACATGACGAATAAAATCATAAACCCAGAAATTAATAAAACTTGCATGATTATAAAGATAAGACAAAGCTCTACAATATTGAACAAGAAAACAAACTCAAATTCTTAATACTTTGAAAGTTATGGAATAAAAAATCTAGAGAAAAATACAAAAAGGTGGCTGATGATATATGCAAAAAGTAAATATTTCCAAAAAAGTAAAAACTAGGTTTTCATATATTTAGTCTCTAAAAAGTGGTTTTTTTTGCGGCCATTGGGTACGTTGGGTTTATATAGGAGGGTAGGAAAGCCCTAAAATGGCTGGAAGACAAAATAGAGAGGCGGCTCAGTCAGCTCGACCATGTGCTCGGTCGAGTGCATGGTCGAGTGACCTGTTCTTTTGCTTCTTCCAATGGTCGAGTCCCTCTCCTCTCACGGTCGAGTGTCTGGTCGAGTGGATTTCCAGACCTTGATTCTCTTCTACACTAGCCCCTTTGTCTGCTTCACTTGCTAGCTCTATTCCTCCTTAGCACCTTTCCATGCTCCTTGAGGTCCAAATCACCGGTTTATGCTAGAAACCATGCAAATGCAATGCAAATCCTATCTAATGCACAAAGTGACCTCAAACTACTTAATAATAACTAAACTAGCTAGTAAATCATGCAAAAGGTGTAAATAAACTAAGGTAAAACATGGTGAAATATATGAACATCGGGTGACATAGGTTACCAAATAAATTCTTTTAAACGTCTCTGAGAGTCTCTAAAACCGGAGTGTCACAATTCACCCCCACTAACAAATTACAACATCCTCGTTACACACCAAGACCGTCACCCTAATGGTATGAGCCCACTCGACTCCACACTCATCTAGGTTTGACTCTAATACCACTTGTAACTCTCTTAGTGGGCCCTATATCCAATCCTGGTCTATGGGCCCACCTTTTTTAATGGGCCTCACCTCCTCTCATAAGACACGTGAGCTCATCCATATCCGACGGTCGGTTTTTTACGTCCGGGAGACTTTAAAGACTTTTTTTTACCGTCACTACAAATCACCACTTGATCTTTTCCTATTTTTTGGCCTCACTCGCACAGTTCCAAAAATCACTTTCCGGAAGGTTACCCATTGTAACACCCCACTTTTTTTTATTCTAATTGGGCCGGTTTGTTTTGTTATGAAGATTGGCCCTTGAGGCCCAAGTGAAGAAAAATTATTAAACGACAAAAGATATCGTGTGTTGTGTGTGCATATATGTATCTCCTCTTTCTTGTGCCGTTAAAGAGAAAATCAAAAACTAAACCTAAAAGCAGCCACCACTGAAAGTGGGAAAGAGAGAGAGAGCTGAGCCAATATTGTTGTTGTTTATCCGTTATAGTTGCAGTTCTGTGATGAAGCCATCGTCGAGTCCACCAGTATTGTTGTTGGAGCACACCACTCGGAATCGGATCTTCTCTGTTGTCTTCAAAGTCAGCCGTTCACCATTGTTCGTAAGACGGCCACCATGTCACACCACAGATGTCTCCGCTATCATTGGAGAAGCCGTAGCCCTAGTCGAGGCCATTAAGGGCAAGGAAACCCTATATTTATTTTATAACTTGCGGAAGAAGTTTCTGATGATTGATTTGTTGCTTTGTCTTGTTCCATATTGTTGTGGCATGAGGACCAAACCATAGTGAGCTAAACCGTCTCGTGGAGCCGCCGAACAGATCCGTGGAGAAGTTGCAGAGGTAATAGCGAAGCTTTTTTCACGTGTTGTTAATGTTGTGTGATAGTGATTATTGAACCAAAGCCTAAACCGAACTAAATCATAGTGTTTATTAAATTCGACAACTGATGCTATACGTGAGTTGATTTGTGTTGGTGTGGTCACATGTATAAGTTGAACGGTGGTGTAATGGATAGTGTGCTGTAATTTGTTATTGATTAAACTAAGTTGTATGATTGTGGTTATTGAACCGAATCATGGTCTCGTGGAATTATTAAATTATTGGATTTTTGTTTGGTTTAGTTACTAAGCTAGATCTAATTAATTAAATGGAATGATACCGAGTCAATTTAAATAGATATCTTGCGTTGGATTGGTTTAATTGATTATTATCATCTAAACCGTTGCAGATCGAGATAGTTGTTGATGAAACGACCCAATCCGTTTTTTTTTTAATAAATAATAATAATAATAATAATAATAATAATAATAATAATAATAATAATAATAATAAAAATAATAATAAATAAACTACAACTAGTAGTCACATACTCACTAGCCACCTAATCACAATCAACAGCGGAAATAACCAATAACAATAATTATCCAACAATAATAATTCAATAATTATAACATAAATAATACTCAATATTCAACCAACAGGAAACATAGAACCAGCAACCTGACAATGTTCTAATGACCCAACTCTAGCAACCTAACAATGTCAGACAACATCCAACCGAGTGCCTAGAACATTCTCCTCTTCATTGCCTGGATTCCACGATCACATTTTGCGTTTAAGTAAAAGATAACACGTCTTCGGCTTTGACACGGGAACCACGTCACTGGCTTCAAAACGTGGAAGGTTTGTGTTAGGGTTCGTCGCCTCATTAAAACCTTCTCCGGTAAACCTCGTGGGACAAACCCGGAGTAAGGAAACAGAGTACAGATCATGACCCTAACGTCTTAATCGCCTTCATCCTTGGGTAAGGTTCACTCGAACTGTTTCCACTCGAACTGCGTTGGCCGGGTCGCCTCCTTGAACGAATGCTTGCACGAACCGGGTTATCTTCTGTCTTGTGGCCTTGGACGAGCTCTTGGATCGCGTCGTAGCTCCCCGAGTGATTTCCGGTTCGTTGGCCGGCTGTTGTCCCGCAAGTGGTGCAAGCATCTCGATCGCGTCCTGGGCGTCTTGGTCCGGTACGAGCGTTCCTGGCTGCGTGTCCAGTCCCGTGCTCACATCACGGGTTCTCTTCTACTTTCCTCTAAATACTCTAACCCTATTAAGGGGAGACTGATCTCTTATCTTATCTTTTGTTTAGCAGCCACTTAGGGTTCTTAAGTTTGTTTATTCTTGGTTTGTTGAATGATTGAGTACTTCTAAGTTTTTAATAGCAATTTCTTCTAATATCTTAATCTATAATCTTTTTTATGATTTCTCAAAGATCAAACCTCTACCTTTGTGTGATCATAACCATGACTGAGTAGATCCTTAGAACTTTGGGATATGTAGATTAGGGAGATAGAGGATTGATCATTGATGTCTAAGGCTTTATTTATGTGTTTCCTATCTTGATTAGTGTTAATAATGCTAGATAGTCTTGATCATGTCTAAATCTTGACATTAAGATTTCCATGCCCATAAGGTGTTTGATGAAATTCCTGAACCAAATTAATCAAGAGCTTTGCATTCCTTGCCAATGGAAATTAATGATTAGGGTGCTTAGTGGTATTTGGACTTATAATAATGCATGCTTACCTTGTGATTGCCTTTGGAAATTGTTGATTATCACTTGATTAGCATAGGAATCTCTATCATGGAAATGTATTGATTTGCATAAGTGTTCTTAGCCATAGGATTGTTCTTGATTGTTGCTTAGACATCTAGAATTGGCTAGCTATCTCCCAAGTCAATTATCTTGCCGAAGGTTCACCTGTGTAATCTTAATTTAAAGTTTGTTGCTAGTTGTGTTCTATTTCTTTGAGTTTGCATTGTTTGAATTGTCTTGTTTTCTTATTTGAATCATTTTGTTAAATAAGATTGTGACAAAAGAACCTATTCCTGTTTAAGAATAGATTAAGCATATTTGTGTATTCTTAGTGTGGTCATTAATGCAAATTATGGATTGATAATTTAATTGATAGAAAAGTATTACATCAATTTGGCGCTGTTGCTCATTTCCATTCAATTTGACCATTAGGATTTCAACTTTGCTTGAGCCTATTCATTTACTTTACATTGTTACTAACTTGGTTTGCTTTGGTGTTTTGAATTCTCTTTTGCAAGGTGTATGAACTTGAGTATTCAAGGCCAAGCCAATTGATTTGAGCCTGTTGAAGACATTCACCGCTTTGAAAGAGAGAGTTGTCGGTTAGCCAGACACGCTATGGACAATAATCCTCCTCCTACTGTTGGTCATAATGGAAATGACCAGCCCAATGATGATAGAGTTTCAAATCATGTTCCAAGAGAAGCCCCTCTCATTAGAGCCTATGATGCACCAAATGTCAATGGACATAGAACTGGTATTAGAGCTCCACCAGTTGAGAACAATCACTTTGAGATCAAGGCCAGACTTATCAACATGGTGCAAGGATCAAAATTTCATGTTTGGCAATGGAAGGCCCTCTTGATCACTTGGATCAATTTGATACGTTTTGATTGTTTTTATGTCTTAAGAAATAAGAAAATATGGAACCATAGCAGTTGAGAAAGAAACCCCTATTCCACTAGATGATTCAATTAAGAAACCTCTCCGAAGGTTTAAAAACAAAGAGAAAAGGGGATTTGAGAAAAGATGAAGTTAAAGGGTAGAACTAGGACAATTTGGGAATAGAATGCTAGGATCAAACACTTTGGGTACCTTTGGGTAGACAAGGTTTTGTTCTTGTATGTGTCTAAGTGTTTTTACATTTAGCATTCTATTAAAGCTCAATTCATTTTTATGAGAGAACCTTGGTATTGATAAGCCCCACTCTAAAAGAGAGACCATCATTGTCTCTAAACTTTTTAATACCAAGCCAAATGAGTTTAAGCATTGCATTAGTTGATTCATGTTCTTGTTTAATGAATGTTAAAGGAAATGGTTGATTTGAATGCATGTGGATGTTTAAGGCTTGAATCAGTTAAGGTTGTGATAGGATTGTCTAAAACTTGAAGTACATCTCATTCACCTTGCATCGTAGTACTAGTAACTTAGACATTGATTCTAGCTAGTCTATTAACAAACATTAGGAGATGAGATCCCACTTTCAAACCTCATCTTCCTACTTATGTCTTGTTTATTTGCTTGAGGGCAAGCAAAAACTAAGTTTGGGGTGTTGATGTTCATATATTTTACCTTGTTTTACCTTAGAATATTCACATCTTTTGCATGATATTTCTTGCATGTTTGGCCATTATTGAGTAGCTTAAGGACTGTTTATGCATTAGAGTAGAATTGACTTGCATTTGCATAGTTTTATAGCATAAGCAGATGATTTGGGATCCTAAGGAGCATGGAAACATGCTGAGGAGGATTAGAGCCATCAAGAGAAGCAGACAAAGGAGCTAGAGCAGAAAGAACCAAGTCCGGAAGTCCACTCGACCACTACACTCGACCAGGTGCGGAGAGGGGCTCGACCGTCTGAAGAAACAGAAGAAGAGGCCACTCGACCATGCACTCGACCGAGCACCTGACCGAGTTAACCGAGCCGCCTTCCTATTTTGTCTTCTAGCCATTTTAGGGCTTCCCCTCCTTCCTATATAAGCCTAATGTACTCTATGGCCGCACTTAAGCCACTTTTTAGAGAAAACACCATCCTAAACCTATTTTTTATCCCTTTGGAGATATTTTACTTTTGCTTAGATCTTTAGCCATTTTTATAATATTTTCTCAAAAGATCTTTGATACTTGTGGGTTATATAAGTTTCTAAGTATTAAGAATTTAAGTTTGCTTTCTTCTTCAATATTGTAGATCTCTATCTCATCTATCTAATCATACAAGTTTCATTGATTTCTGGGTTTATAATTTTGTTTATCATTCTTTGTAGATCTGAGTAGTGTGTACGGATCTTAGGAATGGATTAGGCTGGATAAGGGTTATGATTGTTAAGATTGATCAAGCTTGATTTTTTATATATCTCTTCTAGGTTAGATATGCTCTATGTTGTTCTTATACGGAGAGGGTAAGGATAGATCTTAAGCTTCTTATCATCATACCAATGTTTGAGTTGTTAGATATAGCTAATGCAAAAGATTATCATGCCTAACCCAAGAGATTGGTTGTTTAGGGTGATTTTTGACATGTAATGATATGGTTGTTTAAAGCCTGTTTTTGTATGTCTTAGCTAGTGAGAACTAGGTCTAAGAGTATCTAAACTTGATTGCTATTGTCATGAGAATAGATTAGCAAGTATTAGAAGATCATTGTCTAGAGATAACTCATTGTTGATTGAGGTTTGATGATCACTTTAGATAACTTTTGCTTAAGTCCTGCCCATGAATCCATCCCTAGGACCTTCCTTGTTTATTGATTTATCCGTTTATTTATTGTTATTCGCTTGCTGTTTGATTTACTTGTGTTTTGCTCTGTTTTGATTATTGTTCATGGCTCTATTATTCATATTCAACCACTCGACCTGCCACTCGCTCGAGCATCCGATCGAGTTCTTGCTCGAGCACCATCCAGTTTTCTTGTTTATGTCATGCATCTTACTTGTTTCATCATCCTTGTTTAATTTCTGTTGCACTCATTTCATTTCATGTTCCATTGCATTCATCTCTGTTCAATCTGAAATTATTTCGGACAATTCAATCACTTCAAAACATGTTATCGTTTTGAAATGGTTTTAATTTATTTTAGACATTTACTGGTATTATGTTAGAAATAAACAAATATATATATATATATATATATAACTTGACATAAATAAATAAAAATAATATATAATCGTTTGAGAAATATTGATAGTTAGAAAATTACTATAACCCGAAAGTAAAACTATTTTAAAATAAATCAAAGTTCCAAAAAGAACGATTATTCATTCGTTATAAATAAATGGTCAAATATAATAGTATGAATATTCAATACTAAAATTGAAGAAAATGAACATTAACGATTATGTTGATGTTGAAACACACAAGTTTGGGGTATGGTGATGAAATGGATGGAATGATGAGATATGAAGGATGATGAATGGATGGCAGGGTGTTTCAATTCCTCTTATGCAATTGTAGTACAAGAGGTGTCAATCCAATCTGAGAGTTTGTGAACAATCAAGATGTGCATAAAGATCTAATTTAAGCCAGATGTAACGGCTGTTTGTCACTAACAATCCTATTATGAAATGCAAAGTGCAAAATGTAAAACTAGAAGAACTAAATGCAAAATGTAAATGGAACAGAATGATTATGACAATTATGAATCTAGAACAGAAATATAAACTATATTAATGCAAGTACTGAACAGGACACTAAGTGAATGCAACAGAAATGCAAATAGAATGAAACAGGAAGTAAGACAGGACAACTACAAATCATAAACAAAAGGTTTGGGGATGAACTCGAGCAAGCACTCGACCGAGTGTAGATCGAGTGCAGGGTCGAGCTAGACAAAAACGACAGAACAGAGCAACACAAGAAAAACAGAGCAATATGAAAGCAAATCAAACAACAAGCAAGCTGCAGGATTAAGACTATGAAATCAATAAACAAAGAAGGCCTTGAGGAGGGATTCATGGGCTGGACTAATGATTGATGTCATCTAACTTGGTCAACAAATCTCAAACAACTTGAGCTAATCTCTAGACAATATTTATCTAAGACAAGTTTAATCCACTCTCATGGCAAGAAACAATCAAACTCATGCATCTCTAGACTTTTTCTCACACGGTAAAGAATCTACACAAGCAGGCATTAAGCAATATGTCAAATACCAAACAAGACCTCTAATCTCTTAGCAAGCCTAATGGTAAACTCTAGATCTAGCCTTATCTATGCTCCTTAAACATTGGTATGATACTAAGATGCTTGAGATCAGATCCTACCCTCTCAGATATAGGATCAGCAATAAGAACATCTAGACTAGAAGAGATCTACAACAATCAAGCTTGACCAAATCAAACAAGCCTCAAGCATAATCCAGCCTAACCCATCCTCAAGATCCTAAACAACTACTCACAAGAACACATGATGAACATCAAAGTCATAAACCTAGAAAATGCAGAAACTTGCATCCAATGAAAGATAAGACAGAGATCTACAATAATGAAAAAGGAATCAAACAATTTTGAGAGATTCTTTGTTCTTTCTCTAAAACAAGTACAAGATCTAAAAATAAAAAGGTGCAAAGGGAATAATTCCCTCAAAGGTAAAAACTAGGTTTCTGACTCTCTAAAAAGTTGCACACCTTGGTGGCTGAGGGTACAAGGCCCTTAAATAGAAAAAGAAGTGGAAGCTCTAAAAAAGCTAAAAGACAAAATAGCCAGGCGGCTCGTCCAGCTCGACCCGGTGCTCGGTCGAGTGACCGGTCGAGCTGGCTTCTCTTGATCTTCTTCCACTCGTTCGAGTCCCTCTCTCCACACGGTCGAGCGCACGGTTGAGTGTGGGGTCGAGTTGGACCTCGGACCTTGGTTTTTCAGCCTTAACTCTCCTGCTTTCCCTCCTTGATTGCTTCACTTCTCCTCAGCCTTGCTTCCATGCTCCTTGAGCTCCAAAATCACCTGTTTATGCATGAAAATATGCATATGTAATGCAACTATACTCTAATGCATGATTAGTCCTAAGCTATGCAATAATGGTAAAAATGGATAGCAAAAGATGCAAAAGATGTGAATAAACTAAGGGAAAACAGGATAAAATATATGAACATCATATATTCAATACGAAATTTGAGGAAATATAATTTTATCAAATGTGAAAACTTATCATCTATATATATATATATATATATATATATATATATATATATATATATCTTATTATTGTACCATGTCAACTGGAAAAAAAAACTAAACCAATTCTTAAGTTCTTGCTGCTTGACGTAAGAGGTAACGCCAAATTCAAGCTTTTTACAATATTTTGTATCATTGTAAATTCACACTCACATGTTTTAAATGTATATGTGAAGAATCATAATGAAAAGTCCATCTGGAGTTCGTCTATCTACCAAGAAAAGTTCAAGTGCTAATGAAGATACACTTTGTTCACAACTTCAACCAGAACAATTAATTTTCCATTGTGAGGATAGCATTTCGGAACCAGAAATAAAAATGTAGAAAAAATAGGAAAGAATCAAGATCTTCTAAAAAGACCTCATTGGCGCATCTTAACGTTCGAAATTCCATTGTTGACGGTGAAGATAGTATACTGAAATCAACGGACAAGATATCTAAATTTGACAGGTGCAAAGAGATATATGATGCAACATTATCTGGACGCCATGGCTACTTGCAAGTATTATGGATTTTCTGAACTTTTCATAACCTTTACGTCTAACCCAAAGTGGCCTAAAATATATCGTTATCTAGACAGGCATCGTCTTAGTAAAGAACATAGACCTGATATATGTAGTCGAGTTTTCAAGATGAAACTTGATAGATTGTTGGACCAAGTTACAAAGGAAAAAACTTTTGGTATCAAAAATTATGGTATGTTTCATAATATTTATTATTATTTATATTAATCTTCCAAAAATTTTCAATATATTAATGTTTATTTGTTTTAATATTTTCCAGCCATGTATACAATAGAATTTCAGAAGAGGGGTCTGCCTCATGTGCACATGATTCTGTTTTTACATCCAGACAATAAGATGCGTACAACAGACGACATCGATAAATCCATAAGCGCTGAAATTCCTGTTAAAGAGGTGGATAAGTATTTATAAGAAGTTATTTCTGATGTGATGATTGATGTTCATATGTTTTACCCTGTTTTCCCATAGTATATTCACATCTTTTGCCTCTTTTGCTATCCATTTAGGCCATTATTGTGTAGCTTTAGGACTAATCATGCATTAGAGTTTAGTTGCATTGCATTTGCATCTTTTCATGCATAAACAGGTGATTTTGGAGCTTGAGGAGCATGGAAGCAATGCTGAGGAAGAAGTGAAACAATCATGAAGGGAAAGCAAGAGAGTTAAGGCTGAAATAACAAGGTCCGGAGTCAAACTTGACCGCACACTCGACCAGACACTCGACCGTGTGCTGAGGAGGACTCGACCGAGTGGAGGATGCACGAGAGAAGCCAGCTCGACCTGCCACTCGATCGAGAACAGGTCGAGTTGACCGAGTCGTTGACTATTTTGTCTTTTAGTACTTTTAGGGCTTCCACTCCCTCTCCTATATAAAGCCTTGTACCTGCAGCCACCAAAAAGGCCAGCTTTTAGATATTCTCTAGACCTAGTATTTACCCTTTTTGGGAATTATTCCTTTTGCACTTTTATTTTTCTTAGATCTTGTACTTAAAAAAGACTAAATTCTTCAATATTGTTGATTTCATAACTTTCTTAATATTGAGAATTTGAGTTTGATTCTTTCTCCAATATTGTAGATCTTTGTTTTATCTTTCTAATGATGCAAGTTTCGTATTTTTCTGGGTTTTTGACTCTGTAACATCATGTGTTCTTGTGAGTAGTTCTCTAGGATCTTGAGGATGGGTTAGGCTGGATTGATCTTGTGGTTTGTTTGATTTGGTCAAGCTTGATTGTTGTAGATCTCTTCTAGGCTAGATGTTCTTAATGCTGATCCTATATCTGAGAAGGTAGGGTTTTATTTCAAGCATCTTAGCATCACACCAATGTCTAAGGAGCATAGATAAGGCTAGATCTAGAGCTTACCATTAGGCTTGCTAAGAGATTAGAGGTCTTGTTTGGTATGAGATGTATTGCTTAATGCCTGCTTGTGTAGATTCTTTACTATGTGAGAGCAAGTCTAGAAATGCATAGGTTTGATTGTTTCTTGTCATGAGAGTGGATTAAACATGTCTTAGAATAGTATGTCTAGAGATTAGCTCAAAGTTTGTTTGAGGTTTGTTGACCAAGTTAAATAACCACAATGATTAGTTCAGCCCGTGAATCCCTCCTCAGGACCTTCTTTGTTTATTGATATCTCAGTCTTAATCATGTTGCTTGCTTGTTGTTTGATTCGTTTTTGCATTGCTCTGTTTTATTGTGTTGCTCTGTTTTCACGTATAGTCCAGCTCGACCCTGTACTCGACCTACACTCGGTCGAGTGCTTGCTCGAGTTCTTCCCCAGAACTTGTGTTTATGATTTGTGATTGTCCTGTTTCATTCCTGTTTCATTTCTGTTGCATTCATTTAGTTTTCTGTTCATTACTTGTCTTGCATTAGTTCATTTCTTGCATTATAGTAGTTTCTATTTCTGTTCTAACTTCATTACTGTTACAATCATTCTGTTCATTTACATTTAGCATCTAGTTCTTGTAGTTTTATTTTCTGCACTTTACATTTTTATCTTAGGATTGTTAGTGACAAACATCCTTGCGTTTGGCTTAACTTAGATTCATATACATATCTTAATTGTTCACAAACACTCATTTAGGATTGATACCTCTTATACTGCAACTGCGTAAGGGGAATTGAAACACCTTACCATCCTTACCATTCATATCGCCATTGCATACATTCATCATCATCACATTTCACCAATAAAAACCTTGTTTCAATGATCCATGGTCCTTGTGGTCCTATGAACAGAGATAGTGTCTGCATGAATAATGGAAAATGCACTAAATTCTTCCCAAAGCTATATTGGATAATACTATTATCGACGATGCTTGTTATCCAATATACAGACAACTAATCGATGGGAGAGTTGTGGAAAAAGAGGTTTTCAATACGATAATAGTTACGTTGTTCCCTATAATCGTGATTTGTCTCTCCGTTTTCATGCTCATATTAATGTTGAGTGGTGCAATCAGACACGTTAAGCCAAGTATTTGTTCAAATACATCACTAGGTCCGAATTATATTAGAGCCACAATAGGAGACAAAAATCAGGAAAATAAAATTAAAAAGTTTTTCAATTGCAGGTAACCGTTTATACAAATTGTCAAACATTCTCATATTTCTTTATTTTTTTTTTCAAAAAAACATATCTAACTAATTCAAACTTTTTTTAGATACGTATCTGCATGTGAGGCTTTGAAACACATCTTTTTGGTGGATGATGGTGAATGGTATGATGGAATGAGATATTAATGATGATGAATAAATGGAGTGTAGGGTGTTTCAATTTCCCTTATGATGTTGCAGTATAAGAGGTGTCAATCCAATCTGAGTGTTTGCAAGCAATCAGGATGTGCATATATGTCTAACTCAAGCCAAGTATGAAGAATGTTTGTCACTAACAACCTATTGATGAAATGTAAAATGCAGAAAGTAAAAGCTACTAAGATAGATGCTAAAAGTAAAGAGAACAGACTAATCAAAGCTATGATGCAATACGAACAGAAATAGAAACTTTAGTAATGCAAGTAATGAACTAATGCAAGGCAAGCAATGAAAAGGAAACTAAGTGAATGCAATAGAAATGCAACTAAAATGAAACAGGAATTGAGACAGGACAACTACAAAGCATAAACAAGAATTTTGGGGATGAGCTCGAGCAAGCACTCAATCGAGTGTAGATCGATACAGGGTTGAGCTGGACAAACGCGAGAAACAGAGCAATGTAACAAAACAGAGCAAGACAAAAACGAATCAAACAACAGACAAACAACAGGATTAAAGCTAGGAAATCAATAAACAAGGAAGGTTTTTTGGAGGGATTCATGGGCTGGACTAATGATTGAGGTCATCTAACTTGGTCAACAAATCTCAAACAACTTGAGCTAATCTCTAGAGAATGATCTCCTAGAACATGTTAATCCACTCTCATGGTAAAAACAATCAAGCTCATATATTTCTAGACTTGTTCTCACAAAGCAAAGAACTTATACAAGGAAGCATTAAACAACAGATCATCTATAGTCAAAAATCAAACAAGACATCTAATCTCTTAGCATGCCTAATGATAGTCTCTAGATCTAGCTTTATCTAACAACCTAGACATTGGTGTGATGCTAAGATGCTTAAAATCAAATCCTACCCTCTCAGTTATAGGATCAGCATAGAGTACATCTAGCCTAGAAAAGATCTATAACAATCAAGCTTTACCTAGCTAAACAAACCTCAACCACAATCCAGCCTAACCCATCCTCAAGATCCTAAGCAAACTACTCACAATCACACATGATGAACAATAAAATCATAAACCCAGAAAATGTTGAAACTTGCATGACTAGATAGATGAAACAAAGATCTACAATATTGAAGAAGGAATCAAACTCGAATTCTCAATATTTTGAAAGTTATGAAACAACCAAATATGAAGAATCTCTTGTTTTTCTCCTTCAAAGAGGTACAAGATCTAAGAAAATAAAAAGTGCAAAAAGAAATATTTCCCAAAAGGGTAGATACTAGGTTTGAGAATATCTAAAAAGCTGGACTCTTGGTGGCTGAAGGGTACAAGGTCCTTTTATAGGAAAAGTAGTGGAAGCCCTAAAAATGCTAAAAGACAAAATAGCTAGGCGGCTCGGCCAACTCGACCTGGTGCTCGGTCGAGTGACCGGTCGAGCTGGCTTCTCTTGTGCATCTTTCACTCGGTCGAGTCCATCTCCGCACACGGTCGAGTGTCTGGTCGAGTGGGACTCCGGACCTTGGTTCTTTAGCTCTAACTCTCTTGTTTCCTTCTCTTCTCAGCTCCGTTCTTCTTCAGCATTCCTTCCATACTCCTTAGGCTCCAAAATCACCTGTTTATGCAAGAAAACATGCAAATGACATGCAACTACACTCTAATGCATAAACATTCCTAAAACTATGCAAGAGAGGCCAAACTAGATGGTAAATGATGCAAAAGAAGTAAAAATACTAAGGGAAAACAAGGTAAATTATATGAACATCAACACCCCCAAAACTTAGTCTTTGTTTGCCCTCAAGCAAATAAACAAGACATAAGAAGGTAGGTGAGATTTGAAAGTGGGATCTCAGCTCCTAAAACTTGCCAATAAACCAGCTAGAATCAATGTCCAAGTTACTAGTACTATGATGCAAGTTGAATGAGCTGTACTTAAATATTTTAGACAAGCCTATCTCAACCTTAGATATCCACATGCATTCAAATCAACCATTTCCTTTAACATTCATTAATCAAGAACATGAATCAATTTTATGCAATGCTTAAACTCATTTGGCTTGGTTGTAAAAGGTTTTAGAGACAATGATGGTCTCTTTTTAGAGTGGGGCTTATCAATATCAAGGTTCTCTCATAAAGAATAGATTGAGCTTTAGAAGAATGCTAAAGGTAAGAATACTTAGACACATACAAGAACAAAACCTTGTCTACCCAAAGGCACCCAAAGTGTTTATCCTATCAATTTAAACCCAAATTATCCTAGTTCTACCCTTTAACTTCTTCACTTCTCTTATACCCTTATCTCTTTTGATTTTAAAGTCTTAGGAGAAGTTTCTTATTTGATCTTTCTAGTGGAATGGGGGATTCGTAGTTATTTGCTATGGTTCTCTTTTCTTCTTATTCTTAAGACATACAAGCATTTTGCTAGACTCTTCTTTTCTTTCTTTTCTTTTCTTTAACTAGAACCATCTTCAACAATTGTTTTTTTTTACTTCCCATTCTTCCACTAGAATTTGATTTTACTTAAACATATTCCTCTCCTAAAGACTCTACCCATTTCTTTCTCTTTTTCCTCTTTTCTTATCTTTACAGCCAAATCCCAAACCCAACAAGTGAACCACCTAGTCCTATCTTGTTTGAAAGATGCAAACTAGAACTACACAAGGTCTTACTCTTGTCAGTTCAAACCTAACACTTTCTACCAAGCTCAACCCCAAAAAGGCCTCACACACACAAGAATAAACTTGGCTTGAAAGAAGGATAGGTTAAGGGTAGGGGAAACTGATTTTTAGTGAGGAAATCATCTACTTGGATCAACAAGAGTGGTAAAAAGGAGAAAGATGATCCAAATATGTATATGGTATCCATGAGTTTAAAGCAGTGCACAAGATGATAATTAAAAGTCAATATTAGGTTCTTATAAATAGGAAATGGCATCAAATCACAACATGCTTCAATTTAGACCAAATGCAATGCATGAATTCAAGGCTTGGTTCAATCTTATGCTTCTAACTACTTAACTAGCATCAAAGTACTATTAACTTGGGCATTGATCCTAGTTTTGTAAATTTAGCAAGCTAACAAGGCAAAATTCATCATAGATCCCTAATGCAAATATTTAACAGTCCTACATTGAACATGCTAAACATGATCCTAATATGCAATGCAGACTACATGAATACTCTCTTTTTTTTTAAAGGTTTTTGCAAAAAATTTCATTTTTTTTTTTTTTTTCTATGCCTTAGATGAAATGCAAATTCTATCATGATTAAATGAAAAATAAGAAAACAAAACACAACATCAAATACTATCTCAAACCCTCCCCCAAACTTAAATTACACAATCCACTGTGTAAGAGGATTTAAGACTAAAAACAAAATAAAACTAAAGATGCAATGATATTTACAAAGTTAAGGTGATAGTGGTACCTCATGGATTGTGGAAGAAGCTATCCACATCCTCATTCATGCTCTCATAGGTGTAGTGGGGGTCTTGTGGTTGACTTCGAGGTGGAGACTGGGGCAACTCGACTATGGCAATCGACTGGTACTCGCTCGAGTGCATGGTCGAGTGGGGGGGGGGTCGAGTTGGCTGCCTAGCCTTATTTTCCTTTTCTATTTAGACTCCCTTACTTCCCTGACCATAAAAACACCAAAACAAAAATCAAAATACCAAAAATCCTAAGCAATATAAACAGAGATACCTTAGGGACTTCCTCCCTGGTGAGCTTGTTTAAAGTCACTAAGCTTGACTTCTTCTAGCTCTTTCAAGCTTGTTTTGAAGACCAAGGAGGTGATGAAATCCCCCCTAGTTATACTTGATAACCTTGGTGTTCCTTCTTGATCACTACTTCCTTAACACTTGAACCTTGTTTCTTCTTAAACTTAAGTCTTGGTCTTGCCTTTTCAAAGACATCTTGTTGAGCTGAACTTGAAGATCCTTCACTAAACCAGCTAATACTTGAACTGAAACCTTTAGCTCTTGGACAGACTTGGCTTGGGCGGAACCTTTAATTCTAGGATCCTCTCCATCCTCAAAAACTTCACAACTAGCTTTTTTCTCTACCACAAAGTGCTGACCTTTAATAGTAGGTTGATGTGTTGAATTCTTGATGTCAAACTTTATAGTGAAGTTGATGTTCATATATTTTACCCTGTTTTCCCTTAGTATATTCACATCTTTTGCATCTTTTGCTATCCATTTTCACCATTATTGCATAGCTTTAGGACTAATCATGGATTAGAGTTTAGTTGCATTGCATTTGCATCTTTTCATGCATAAACAGGTGATTTTGGACCTTAAGGAGCAAGGAAGCAATGCTGAGGAAGAAGTAAAGCAATCATGAAGGGAAAGCAAGAGAGTTAAGGCTGAAATAACAAGGTCCAGAGCCAACTCGACCGCACACTCGACCAGACACTCGACCGTATGCTGAGGAAGACTCGACCGAGTGGAGAATGCACGAGAGAAGCCAGCTCGACCTGCCACTAGACCGAGCACAGGTCGAGTTGATCGAGCCCTTGACTATTTTGTCTTTTAGTATTTTTAGGGCTTCCACTCCCCTCCTATATAAAGCCTTGTACCTGCAGCCACAAAAGTGTGCAGCTTTTTAGATATTCTCTAAACCTAGTATTTTACCCTTTTGGAAATTATTCTTTTTGCATTTTTATATATCTTAGATCTTGTACTTGAAAAGGACTAAATTGTTCAATATTGTTGGTTTCATAACTTTCTTAATATTGAGAATTCGAGTTTCATTTCTTTTTCAATATTGAAGATCTCTGTTTTATCTTTCTAGTGATGCAAGTTTCATTATTTTCTGGGTTTTTTACTTTGTTCACCATGTGTTCTTGTGAGTAGTTTGCTTCGGATCTTGAAGATGGATTAGGCTAGGTTGATCTTGTGGTTTGTTTGATTTGGTTAAGCTTGATTGTTGTAGATCTCTTCTAGGCTAGATGTTCTTAATGCTGATCCTATATCTGAGAAGGTGGGGTTTGATTTCAAGCATCTTAGCATCACACCAATGTCTAAGGAGCATAGATAAGGCTAGATCTAGAGCTTACCATTAGGCTTGCTAAGAGATTAGAGGTCTTGTTTGGTTTGAGATGTATTGCTTAATGCCTGCTTGTGTAGATTCTTTACTATGTGAGAGCAAGTTTAGAAATGCATAGGTTTGATTGTTTCTTGCCATGAGAGTGGATTAAACATGTCTTAGAATAGTATGTCTAGAGATTAGCTCAAAGTTTGTTTGAGGTTTGTTGACCAAGTTAAATAACCACAATGATTAGTTCAGCCCATGAATCCCTCCTCAAGACCTTCTTTGTTTATTGATATCTTAGTCTTAATCGTGTTGCTTGATTGTTGTTTGATTCGTTTTTGCATTCACGTTTAGTCCAGCTCGACCCTGTACTCGACCTACACTCGGTCGAGTGCTTGCTCGAGTTCTTCTCCAGAGCTTGTGTTTATGATTTGTGATTGTCCTGTTTCATTCCTGTTTTATTTCTGCTGCATTCATTTAGTTTTATGTTCATTGCTTGTCTTGCATAGGTTTATTTCTTGCATTATAGTAGTTTCTATTTCTGTTTTAGCTTCATTACTGTTACAATCATTCTGTTCATTTACATTCAGCATCTAGTTCTTGTAGTTTTATTTTCTGCACTTTGCATTTTAATCATAGGATTGTTAGTGACAAACATCCTTTACATCTGGCTTAAATTAGATCTTTATGTACATCTTGACTGTTCACGAACAGTCATATTGGATTGACACCTCTTATACTGCAACTGCATAAGGGGAATTGAAACACCTTACCATCCATCCATTCATTGCATACATTCATCATCATTCACATTTACCACCAAAAAACCTTGTTTCAATTTGGCGCTGTTGCCTATTTGAGTGTGTTTTTGTGACAATTAGGATCCATAAAAGTCTAAGATTAAGTTTGTTTATCCACTTGTTCACTACTGATCTTGTTTCTTCTTCTGCTTGTCTGTGCTTGAGTTTCAGGTACCAGCTCAACCAGCCACTCGACCACCACTCGACCGTGTGTGTGCTCGAGCACCTGATCGAGTCAGAAGCCGGATACAAAAAGACATCAGTTCCCAGTCGACTTGACCACCCACCCGAGCCTGTGCTCGACCGAGTGCCTGTCCGAGTCTGTACTCGACTCTGTTGATGCAAACAAGGTCCAAGGGTCCTCACAATCTTCAGAGACTCCTTGATCACATCAACAAACCACCAAGGGACCTGAGACAGCAGAAAACAAGGATCTATCAAGAACAAGAACATCAAGTGCAAATGGAGCAACAAGATCAACAAGCTCCAAGAGCAAGAAACATTGGTGCTGGAGATGCACCAAACACACATGACCAGAGAACTGGTATTGTGCCTCCTACTGTTGCCAACAACAACTTTTAGATTAAAAGTGGATTGATCTCAATGATTCAAGCCAACAAGTTCCATGGGTTGCCAATGGAAGATCCCCTGGACCACCTTGATGAATTTGATAGGATATGTGGTCTCACTAAGATCAATGGAGTCAGTGAGGATAGATTTAAGTTAAGGCTATTCCCCTTCTCACTTGGAGATAAGGCTCACCTTTGGGAGAAGACTCTTCCTACTGGAGCAATAACCACATGGGATGCTTGCAAAACAATGCTAGAACAGCTAGATTGAGAAATGAAATTTATGGGTTTGCTCAAAGGAATAATGAGAATTTTTGTAAAGCTTGGGAAAGGTTTAAAGGATTCCAGACTCAGTGTCCTCACCATGGCTTCAGCAATGAGTCCCTTTTAAGTACTTTGTATAGAGGAGTGCTTCCCAAGATCAGAATGCTTCTTGACACAGCCTCAAATGGAAACTTCCTCAACAAAAATGTTGAAGAAGGCTGGGAGTTGGTTGAAAATCTTGCTCAGTCAGATGGCAACTACAATGAGGACTATGACAGAACACTAAGGTCCACCTCCATTGATCAAGAGGAGAAGTACAAGAAGGACTTGAAGATGGTCAATGAGAAGCTTGACAGGATCCTCTTTAGCCAACAAAAATCTATTCACTTCATTGGTGAGGAAGACGTTCCAGTACAAGAAGGGGAGAATGAATTTGCTGAGTTGTGCTACATGCAAAACTAGGGAGGATTTAAGGGCTACAACCAAGGAGGTTTTAAGAACAACAATCTATCTTATAGGAGTACCAATGTAGCTAATCCACAAGACCAAGTCTACCCACCTCAACAGCCTCAACAGCAACAAACCTACATCCCCAAACAACAACATCAAGTGTTCCAGCCTCAGTTGTGTCCCCCACCAGGGTTTCAGACTAACCAAGGCCAAGAACAAGACTTAAGGGCAATGATGCAACAGTTGTTGATTGGGCTAACACAAGGAAAGATTGAGGAAGCCAAACAGTTTGCTGAGTTGAATCAAAGGCTCACATCATAGTACAATGATCTAAACATGAAGTTTGAAGGTCTTAACTCAAGAGTGAAGTATATGGAGAGTATCATTGCCCCTACTTCAGCTCCTAAACCCAACCAACTCCCTGGAAAAGCTGTTCAAAATCGAAGAGAGTTCACAGCCAAGGCCATTCAAGTTCATGAGGAAGAAGTCACTGAGGACAGTGAAGTCCAAGTTTGGGGGAATTTATCAGTTACTAAAGCCCCAAATGACGTTTGTGCAAAGCAACTGGAGTTCGACATTGCACTCGACCAGGTACTCGAACAGCCACTCGACCATGTGCATGCTCGAGTGGTCAATCGAGCTGGAGACTCCGAAGCTGTCAAACCTGCTAAATACATTCCTCCTGCTTACAAGCCTCCACTACCATTCCCAGGGCGTTTCAAAGCACAGAGGATTAAGGAACTAAGGGAGATCATTGAGAAAAAAGAAATGTTTGCTAAGCAACAAGAGGATGAGAGGGTTTTGAAGGAAGAAGCTGTGGTTGAGAAACAAGAGGAAGTGTTGGCAATACAAGAGGTCATCATTTCTTACCAAGAAGAGGAGAGAGGACCTGCTTTGGAACAGTTTGAACCATATCCTCTCTATAAGGACTTTTTGCTTGATTTGTCAAAGCAAAAGGTTCAAGCTCAAGATGAGAAGGATCTTGAAGACCTTGGAGGAGTTATCATCCCAATCAAGCTTAAGGATCCAGGTCCCTTCTATTTACCATGCACATTCAGTTACCTCCACTACAACCAATGCCTATGTGACCTAGGAGCTTCAATTAGTGTCATGCCTTACTCCATTGCACAAAAGCTTGGGAGAACAGATTTCAAACTCACAAACCTCCATGTATGCCTAGCTGATGGGTCAAATAGAGAGGTAGTTGGTAAGTTGGAGAATGTCCCTGTCAAGATAGGGAAGGCAAGGGTTCATACAGATTTTGTGGTTCTGGAGATGGATAAGGAACCTGAAGATCCAATCATTCTTGGGAGGCCATTCTTAGCCACTGTTGGAGCAGTCATTGATGTCAAGGAAGGTCTTGTGACCTTGAAGATTGCTGAGGATATAGTTATGAGGTTCAACATCTTTAACCCAATCAACCTCCCTACAATTGATGATCAGCCTTTTACTATCAAGGATAAAGGTGGTCAAGAAGGCTTAAGTGATAAGGCAACTCCAAAGGCTGAGCACTCTCTTCAAGAAGAGAATGTGGAAAAGCTTAAGAGGTCAGTTCAAGAGTTGACTAGTATGGTTAAGGATCTCAAAGTTAAGCTGAACAAGAGGTCTTGGAGGAAAGCAAGACCAAGGCTCAAAATCAAGAAGAAGTATGGTTTGTGTGTTAAGGGTGAGGTTATCAAGGATCAACTTCACAGTGACCAAGAGGTTCCAGGGAGGATTTCATCACCTCCTTGGTCTCTAGACCAAGTCTAAGAAGGAAACCAAAGTCAAGCTTAGTGACTCTAAACAAGCTCACTAGGGAGGAAGTCCCTAAGGTATCCTTTGTAAATATAGTTTATTTTCCTTGTAGTTTTGATGTGTTTTCTTTTATGTTTGTGTTGGACAGGAATTTTAGTGAGAATGTAGTTGGGTAAGGAGAGATTTGGACTTGGAGAAGGAGACTCGCAAGCCCACTCGACCAGCCCACGAGAGGTACTCGACCGAGTTGGAAAGGAACTAAGGCGCATTTGATCTTCAAATCGCTAGAACGATCGAGTGGAGGGAAGAACAAGAAGAAAATTTTGAATTTTCAAACTTTGGTCAAGGGAGCTCGACCGTGTACAGTCGAGTGTGGGGTCGAGTGGCAGCAAAAAGCAGGTCAAAGATTCCCAATTCGAATTTGAATGGTATGGACGCTCCACTCTTGTCTCCTTGTCCCCTTAGCTTCTTTATATAGAGCTTGCACGAGATTATAGCTCTCACACTCTCTCATTTGCTTAAAACAACTAAATTCAAGTTTTAAAATCTCTCCCAAGTTCATCTTTTGCTCAAGCTTTGTTCTTTCAAGTTTTTGGTTCACTAACCTATTAACTTTGAGCTTTGAGTCTATTCCTTTCAGTTCTTTTTGAAAATGTCTTCAAAGATCACCAGGAAGTCTCAACAAATCGCTGCAAGCTCCATGGAACGTCGTGATGCTGGCCTTGAATCAAGAAGAGAAGTTGGAAAATCAACTCGACGCCCTACTCGATCATGCACTCGACCTAGTGGTGGCTCGAGCAGCCGGTCGAGCCAGGTGCCGTGCCCAAGGAGAGAGTCAGTTGACGAAGATCCTGAGAGGACTGAAAGTGAGGAGGAAAGGGAGCCAACTCTCAATGAGTTCATGAGGAGACACAAGGCCAAAGGGAAGAGGCCAACAGTTGAGGTTGAGCAAGAGGAGAGTGAAAATGAGAGTGAGGAAGAAAGTGAAGAAGAAGAGTTAATGGATGATGGGGAAGCAGAATCTTGTGGGTTGTCAAATAGGCAGCTTAATGATGCTTTTATGAGAATGGAGTTCTTGGGACTAGATATCCTCACAAGGAAACAATGGAGAAGCTTGCCATTGATGAAGATGTGGAGTTTCTTTTTGAGAAAAGTAACTTAACCAAGTTCATGGGGCTTTGCATGGAGGGTTACAAGGAGGAAAGTTGTGAGTTTCTAGCTACTGTCAAGCTGCATACATATGCAAGGAAAGATTCTGAGGTTGGAGCTGGTCACATCACCTTCACAATCAAGGGGAAGAGGCATGAGCTTTCAATGAAAAAGATAGCCAATGTGTTTGGTTTTGAAGTTAGGAGCCATAGGAGCTTGATGATACCAAGAGAGGAGCTCTATTCAGTTTGGGAAACCATTGGGGACAACAAACTCTACTCATCCTCCAATTCCAAGAGTTCAAGGATAAGGAGCCCAGTCCTAAGGTACTTCCACAAAGCTCTTGCAAACACCTTATTTGCAAGGAAGGAAACTGGGAATATCAATGAGGGAGAGCTTAAGATGATTGACATGGCTCTCAATGGGATCATCCTCAAAACAAGAGATGGAACCATCATCCTTGGGAGCACTGTAGAGACTGATCTTGCAATGGTGCTCATTGACCACATGGTTTACTTGAGAAGTTGGGTAGGCAAGTTGGAGAACAAAGGCTCAAGAGGAGCACTAACCATTGGAGGCATCATTAGTCCATTTCTACAAGCTGCCAAGGTTCCAATTAGAGGAGAGAGGGTCTCAACAAGATGGATTGACTCAAGCTACCTCACCTCTACTCTCATCCTAGCTAAGGAGATGCATCAAGGAAATCACATCTTCAACTTTGAGCTTCCAACACTTGGGAAAAAGCAATTGATCTTGCCTAACCAAGAGCTCACCACCATTCAAGAAGGGGCCAACATTGACTTTTGGCCAGCTGAGGAGCACTTGTTGGATGGAGTAGTTCAACCTAGAGTTGAGGAAGCTGGGAATACACAAGTGGCTGATGGGGATGAGCAATTTTACTTTGAGGATTATGAGCCCAACCCAAGGGAGTGAGGGAGAATAGCAAGAGGTTGACACTTTTGCAAAAGTGGAACAAGTGGCAAGGGAAGAGGTTTGATAAGCTGAAGAAGAAGGTGACCAACATGGCTAAGTCTATCAAGGGCTTAAAGAAGGAGATTGCTGAGTTGAAGAGTGGGAATTCTTCACCTACACCATCAAGCCCTTTGAGGAGAAGTAGCTCAACTAGAGCACTTTCAAGAGTTGCGAACCCTGTGGAACCAGCTAGGGCTTCAATGTATGAGCCAAATCAGAGGAAGAGGAGCTCAAGTACCCGAGAACAGCAGCTTTTGAGGCACTCGACCGGGTCAATCGAGCGCCCACTCGACCGAGCACCGCTGACGTACTGGACCGAGTTCCAGCCCACATCACCATATGGCTTCCCACCTCCAGCTGCCTATCCAGGTTACCCTCCCATCCCACCCCAATACTTCATGGATCCAGCACTCTACCAGCAGTTCTACCAGCAGTTCTCCCAGCAGCAAAAACAGAATTTTGGCATCCGCAGTCCAGCTCGACCCCCCCCCCCACTCGGACACGCACTCGACCGAGTCACGGTCGATCGCCATTGTAGAGCTGCCCCAATCTCCATCTCCAAGTCACCAACAAGACCCCAACTACACCTTTGACAACATGCAAGAGGATGTGGACAACTTCTTCTCCAATCCTTAAGGTACCACTATCACCTTCACTTGTAAATATCATTGCATTTCATATTTGTGTTTTGTTTTTAGTCTTGAATCCTCATTCAAATTTCTTTCACACAGGGGACTGTGTGATTTAAGTTTGGGGGAGGGTTTGAGATAGCATTTGACATTGTGTTTTGTGATCTTATTTCAAATATTTAGCATTCTCATATTAGTATTTGCATAAGCATCTAACGCATAGAAAAACCATAAAAATTTGAAAAATTTTGAAAAAAATCTTTATAATAAAAAGAGTATTCTTGTAGTTTGCATTGCATATTGGAATCTTGTTTAGCATGTTTCATGTAGGATTGTATAATATTTGCATTAGGGATCTATGATGAGTATTTCCTTGTTAGCTTGCTTATTCACTAGACTAGGATCAATGCCCAAGTTAATAGTACTTTGATGCTAGTTGAGTGGTTAGAAGCATATGATTGAACCAAGCCTTGAATTCCTGCATTGTATTTGGTCTATATTGAAGCATGTTGTGATTTGACACCATTTCCTATCTATAAGGACCTAATATTGACTTTCAATTATCAATGTGTGCATTGCTTTAAACTCATGGATACCATATACATAATTGGATCATCATTCTCCTTTTTACCACTCTTGTTGATCCAAGTAGCTGATTTCCTCATTAAAAATCAGTTTCCCTACCCTTAACCATGAAACCAGTATTTGTATGGTGGTCAAAGATGGATGAATGATGATGAATGTATGCAATGAATGGATGGATGGTAAGGTGTTTCAATTCCCCTTATGCAGTTGTAGTATAAGAGGTGTCAATCCAATCTGAGTGTTTGTGAACAGTCAAAATATGCATAAAGATCTAATTTAAGCCAGATGTAAAGGATGTTTGTCACTAACAATCCTATGATGAAAATGTAAAGTGCAGAAAGTAAACTATAAGAACTAAGAACTAAATGCAAATGAAACATGATGATTATGACAGTAATGATGCAACCAACAGAAGTAGAAACTATGCTAATGAACTAATGCAAGACAAGTAATGAACGAGATACCAAGTAAATGCAACAGAAATGCAAATAGAATGAAACAAGACAATCACAAAGCAGACACAAGAGTTCTGGGGATGAACTCGAGCAAGCACTCGACCGAGTGTAGGTCGAGTGAGTGGTCGAGCTGACTAAACGCGAACAGAGCAATGCAATAAAACAGAGTAATGCAAAGACGAATCAAACTACAATCAAGCAACAGGATTAAGACTGTAAAATCAATAAACAAGGAAGGACTTGAGGAGGGATTCATGGGCTGGACTAATGATTGAGGCTATCTAACTTGATCAACAAATCTCAAACAACATGAGCTAATCTCAGACATATGTATTCCAAGACAAGTTTCTCCCACTCTCATGGTCGAAACAATCAAACCTATGCATTGCTAGACTTGCTCTCACAGTAAAGAATCTACACAAGCAGGCAGTAAGAAATATGTCTTATACCAAACAAAACCTCTAATCTCTTAGCAAGCAAGATGGTAAGCTCTAGATCTAGCCTTATCTATGCCTCTTAAACATTGGTGTGATGCTAAGATGCTTGAAATCAGATCCTACCCTCTCAGATATAGGATCAGCATTAAGAACATCTACCCTAGAAGAGATCTACAACAATCAAGCTTGATCAAGCCAAACAAACCTCATTCACAGCCCTGCCTAACCCATCCTCAAGATCCTAAGCTACTACTCACAAGAACACATGATGAACATCAAAATCATAAACCCAGAAAAGATTGAAATATGCATCATTAGATAGATGAAACAAAGATCTACCATATTGAAAAAGAAATGAAACTTGAATTAAGAAAGTTATGAAACTAACAATATTGAAGAATTTAGTCTTTTTCAAGTACAATATCTAGGAAATAAAAAAGGCAAAAAGAATAAATCCCAAAAAGGGTAAATACTAGGTTTAGAGAATATCTAAAAAGCTGGATTCTTTTGTGGCAGCAGGTACAAGGCTTTATATAGGAGGGGAGTGGAAGCCCTAAAAATACTAAAAGACAAAATAGTCAACGGCTCGGTCAACTCGACCTATGCTCGGTCGAGTGGCAGGTCGAGCTGGCTTCTCTCGTGCATTCTCCACTCGATCGAGTCCTCCTCAGCACACGGTCGAGTGTCTGGTCGAGTGTGCGGTCGAGTTGGACTCCGGACCTTGTTATTTCAGCCTTAACTCTCTTGCTTTCCCTTCATGATTGCTTCACTTCTTCCTCAGCATTGCTTCCATGCTCCTTAAGCTTCAAAATTACCTGTTTATGCATGAAAAGATGCAAATGCAATGCAACTAAACTCTAATGCATGATTAGTCCTAAACCCAACAAATGAACCACCTAGTCCTATCTAGTTTGAAAACTCTACCCTTTTTCTCTTCCCATTCTTTCTTTAACTGCCAAGTCCCAAACCCAACAAATGAACCACCTAGTCCTATCTAGTTTGAAAAATGCAAACTAGAACTACACAAGACTTTACTCTTGTCAGTTCAAACCTAACACTTTCTACCAAGCTCAATCCCAAAAATAGGCCTCACACACTCAAGAATAAACATGGCCTTAAAGAAGGGTTGGTTAAGGGTAGGGGAAACTGATTCTTAATGAGGAAATCAGCTACTTGGATCAACAAGAGTGGTAAAAAGGAGAAAGGTGATCCAAATATGTATATGGTATCCATGAGTTTAAAGCAATGCACACATTGATAATTGAAAGTCAATATTAGGTTCTTATAGATAGGAAATGGCATCAAATCACAACATGCTTCAATTTTGACCAACCAAATGCAATGCAGGAATTCAATGCTTGGTTCAATCTTATGCTTCTAACCACTCAACTAGCATCAAAGTACTATTAACTTGGGCATTGATCCTAGTTTCGTGAATCTAGCAAGCTAACAAGGAAATACTCATCATAGATCCCTAATGCAAGCAGTCGTATATGATAAACAAAATACTTGAATATGCAAAGCAAACTACATGAACACTCTTTTTTTTATAAAGATTTTTGCAAAAAATTTTCAAATTTTTAGGGTTTTTCTATGCCTTAGATGCTATGCAAATACTAACATGATGATGCTAAAAATTTAAAATAAGAAAACAAAACACAATGTCAAATGCTATATCAAACCCTCCCCCAAACTTAAATCACACAGTCCCTTGTGTGAAAGAAATTTGTTTGAGGATTCAAGCCTTAAAACAAAACACACAATATGAAATGCAATGATATTTACAATGTAAAGGTGATAGTGTTACCTCAAGGATTGGAGAAGAAACTATCCACATCCTCCTGCATGCTATCAAAGGTGTAGCTGGGGTCTTGTTGGTGACTTGGAGATTGGGGCAGCTCGACGATGGCGACCGACCGTGACTCGGTCGAGTGTATGTCCGAGTGGGGGGGTCGAGCTGGACTGCGGATCTCCCTCTCTTCTTCTGTTTAGACTCTCTTGCTTCCCTGACCATGAAAACACCAAAACAAAAGTCAAAATACCAAAATACTAAGCAATATATACAGAGATACCTTAGGGACTTCCTCCCTAGTGAGCTTGTTTAGAGTCACTAAGCTTGACTTCTATGACTCTTCAAACTTGAGGGGCATCCAGGAGAAGTATTGAGCACTTCTCATGTGTCTCTTTCTCTCCCAAATACTTCTTAACCCTCTGACCATTAACTGTGAACTCACTACCATCCTTGTTGAGAAGTGTGACAGGTCCATATGGTAAAACCTCCTTTATTTCAAAAGGACCTCCCCATCTACTTTTCAACTTCCCAGGGAACAACTTGAGTTTTGAATTGTAAAGCAAGGCTTGGTCTCCAGGTCTAAGGTCCTTTATGAGAATCTTCTTATCATGGAAAGCCTTAGTCCTTTCCTTGTAGATTTTGGAGTTTTCATAAGCCTCCAATCTGATCTCCTCAAGTTCATGCAAATCAAGGCTTCTCTTAGCTTGTGCTGTTTCAAGATCCAGGTTCAGAAGTTTGATTGCCCATAGAGCCTTGTATTCAACTTCAACTGGAAGGTGACAAGACTTTCCATACACAAGATGGAATGGGGTTCTTCCTATAGGTGTTTTGAAAGCTGTTCTATAAGCCCAAAGTATTTCATCAAGTTTATTAGACCAATCCTTCCTTGATGCTCCTACTATTCTTAATAGAATGACCTTGATCTGTTTGTTTGACACCTTAACTTGCCCACTTGTCTGAGGGTGATATGCTGTAGACACCTTGTGCTTGACTCCATACTTCCTTAGCATTCCTTCAAAGATCTTATTGATGAAGTGTGATCCTCCATCACTTATCACAACTCTTGGGATTCCATACCTTGGAAAGATTATGTTCTTAAAGAGTTTAAGAACCACCTTGTGATCATTAGTGGGGCTAGCAATGGCTTCCACCCATTTGGAGACATAGTCCACTGCTACTAAGATGTAGGCATTCCCATTTGAAGGGGGATTAAAGGATCCCATGAAATCAATTCCCCACACATCAAATATCTCAACTTCAAGAATTGGATTTTGAGGCATCTCATTCTTTCTTGTGATTTTCCCCATCCTTTGGCAAGCATCACATTTTGTGATGAACTTGTGAGTGTCCTTGAACAATGTAGGCCACCATAGACCAGCTTGTAAGACCTTTTGGGCTGTCTTGAAAGTTGCAAAATGGCCTCCATAGGCAGAACCATGGCAATGTCCTAATACTCCTTCAACTTCATTCTCTGCTATGCACCTTCTAAACAATCCATCTGATCCCTTCTTGTATAAG
>CM043880.1:23286975-23367545 GCA_024034495.1 Camelina laxa | reverse complement strand
AGTGGTCGTCGAGTTGATGGTCGAGCTGGTACCTGAAACTCAATCACAAACAAGCAGAAGAAGAAAAAAGATCAGTAGTGAACAAGTTGATAAACGAACTTAATCTTAGACTTTTATAGATCCTAATTGTCACAAAAACACACTCAAATAGACAACAGCGCCAAATTGAAACCAGTATTTGTATGGTGGTGAAAGATGGATGAATGATGATGAATGTATGCAATGAATGGATGGATGGTAAGGTGTTTCAATTCCCCTTATGCAGTTGCAGTATAAGAGGTGTCAATCCAATTTGAGTGTTTGTGAACAGTCAAGATATGCATAAAGATCTAATTTAAGCCAGATGTAAAGGATGTTTGTCACTAACAATCCTATGATGAAAATGTAAAGTGCAGAAAGTAAACAATAAGAACTAAGAACTAAATGCAAATGAAACAGGATGATTATGACAGTAATGATGCAACCAACAGAAGTAGAAACTATGCTAATGAACTAATGCAAGACAAGTAATGAACGAGATACCAAGTAAATGCAACAGAAATGCAAATAGAATGAAACAAGACAATCACAAAGCATAAACAAGAGTTCTGGGGATGAACTCGAGCAAGCACTCGACCGAGTGTAGCTCGAGTGAGTGGTCGAGCTGGACTAAACGCAGAAACAGAGCAATGCAATAAAAACAGAGTAAACCAAAGACGAATCAAACTACAATCAAGCAACATGATTAAGACTGTAAAATCAATAAACAAGGAAGGACTTGAGGAGGGATTCATGGGATGGACTAATGATTGAGGCTATCTAACTTGATCAACAAATCTCAAAAAACATGAGCTAATCTCTAGACATATGTATCTAGGACTAGTTTCTCCCACTCCCATGATCAAGAAACAATCAAACCTATGCATTTCTAGACTTGCTCTCACATAGTAAAGAATCTACACAAGCAGGCAGTAAGAAATATGTCTCATACCAAACAAAACCTCTAATCTCTTAGCAAGCAAGATGGTAAGCTCTAGATATAGCCTTATCTATGCCTCTTAAACATTGGTGTGATGCTAAGATGCTTGAAATCAGATCCTACCCTCTCAGATATAGGATCAGCATTAAGAACATCTACCCTAGAAGAGATCTACAACAATCAAGCTTGATCAAGCCAAACAAACCTCATTCACAGCCCAGCCTAACCCATCCTCAAGATCCTAAGCTACTACTCACAAGAACACATGATGAACCAAATTGAAACAGGTATTTGTATGGTGGTGAAAGATGGATGAATGTATGCAATGAATGGATGGATGGTAAGGTGCTTCAATTCCCCTTATGCAGTTGCAGTATAAGAGGTGTCAATCCTATCTGAGTGTTTGTGAATAGTCAAGATATGCATAAAGATCTAATTTAAGCCAGATGTAAAGGATGTTTGTCACTAACAATCTTATGATGAAAATGTAAAGTGCAGAATGAAACAGGATGATTATGACAGTAATGATGCAACCAACAGAAGTAGAAACTATGCTAATGAACTAATGCAAGACAAGTAATGAACGAGATACCAAGTAAATGCAACATAAATGCAAATAGAATGAAACAAGACAATCACAAAGCATAAACAAGAGTTCTGGGGATGAACTCGAGCAAGCACTCGACCGAGTGTAGGTCGAGTGAGTGGTCGAGCTGGACTAAACGCAGAAACAGAGCAA
This sequence comes from Camelina laxa, assembly GCA_024034495.1. Taxonomy (NCBI): domain Eukaryota; kingdom Viridiplantae; phylum Streptophyta; class Magnoliopsida; order Brassicales; family Brassicaceae; genus Camelina; species Camelina laxa. The sequence continues at coordinate 23,365,848 of CM043880.1, read as the reverse complement.
TGCAATAAAAACAGAGTAATGCAAAGACGAATCAAACTACAATCAAGCAACAGGATTAAGACTGTAAAATCAATAAACAAGGAAGGACTTGAGGAGGAATTCATGGGCTGGACTAATGATTGAGGCTATCTAACTTAGATCACAATCTCAAACAACATGAGCTAATCTCTAGACATATGTATCTAAGACAAGTTTCTCCCACTCTCATGGTCAAGAAACAATCAAACCTATGCATTTCTAGACTTGCTCTCACATAGTAAAGAATCTACCAAGAAGGCAGTAAGAAATATGTCTCATACCAAACAAACCCTCTAATCTCTTAGCAAGCAAGATGGTAAGCTCTAGATCTAGCCTTATCTATGCCTCTTAACGTTGGTGTGATGCTAAGATGCTTGAAATCAGATCCTACCCTCTCAGATATAGGATCAGCATTAAGAACATCTACCCTAGAAGAGATCTACAACAATCAAGCTTGATCAAGCCAAACAAACCTCATTCACAGCCCAACCTAACCCATCCTCAAGATCCTAAGCTACTACTCACAAGAACACATGATGAACATCAAAATCATAAACCCAGAAAAGATTGAAACTTGCATCATTAGAAAGATGAAACAAAGATCTACAATATTGAAAAAGAAATGAAACTTGAATTCTCAATATTAAGAAAGTTATGAAACTAACGATATTGAAGAATTTAGTCTTTTTAAGTACAAGATCTAGGAAATAAAAAAGGCAAAAAGAATAAATCCCAAAAAGGGTAAATTCTAGGTTTAGAGAATATCTAAAAAGCTGGATTCTTTTGTGGCTGCAGGTACAAGGCTTTATATAGGAGGGAGTGGAAGCCCTAAAAATACTAAAAGACAAAATAGTCAACGGCTCGGTCAACTCGACCTGTGCTCGGTCGAGTGGCAGGTCGAGCTGGCTTCTCTCGTGCATTCTCCACTCGGTCGAGTCCTCCTCAGCCACGGTAGAGTGTCTGGTCGAGTGTGCGGTCGAGTTGGACTCCGGACCTTGTTATCTCAGCCTTAACTCTCTTGCTTTCCCTTCATGATTGCTTCACTTCTTCCTCAGCATTGCTTCCATGCTCCTTAAGCTTCAAAATCACCTGTTTATGCATGAAAAGTTGCAAATGCAATGCAACTAAACTCTAATGCATTATTAGTCCTAAAGCTATGCAATAATGGTGAAAATGGATAGCAAAAGATGCAAAAGATGTGAATATACTAAGGGAAAACAGGGTAAAATATATGAACATCAAACCAAAAAAAAAAAAAAAAGGGTGTTGATGTTCATATATTTTACCCCGTTTTCCCTTAGTATATTCACATCTTTTGCATCTTTTGCTATCCATTTTCACTACTATTGCATAGCTTTAGCACTAATCATGCATTAGAGTTTAGTTGCATTGCATTTGCATCTTTTCATGCATAAACAGGTGATTTTGGAGCTTAAGGAGCATGGAAGCAATGCTGAGGAAGAAGTAAAGCAATCATGAAGGGAAAGCAAGAGAGTTAAGGCTGAAATAACAAGGTCTGGAGTCCAACTCGACCGCACACTCGACCAGACACTCGACCGTGTGCTGAGGAGGATTCGACTGAGTGGAGAATGCACGTGAGAAGCCAGCTCGACCTGCCACTTGACCGAGCACGGGTCGAGTTGACCGAGCCGTTGACTATTTTGTCTTTTAGTATTTTTACGGCTTCCACTCCCCTCCTATATAAAGCCTTGTACCTGCAGCCACAAAAGTGTGCAGCTTTTTAGATATTCTCTAAACCTAGTATTTACCCTTTTTGGGATTTATTCTTTTTGCATTTTTATATTTCTTAGATCTTGTACTTGAAAAAGACTAAATTCTTCAATATTGTTGGTTTCATAACTTTCTTAATATTGAGAATTCGAGTTTCATTTCTTTTTCAATATTGAAGATCTCTGTTTTTGTTGTAAAACACCTAAGTGGACTCCATCAGACCGGCCCATCTATAGTCTAGCCCATTGGGTACTTAGGTCCAGTCCATTAGTTTATGGGTTCAGCCCATTAGGCCCATGGCCAATGGCCCATTCATACTTTGTAATTCCTATTGTGTTTTGGTCTTAGGGCTACTCCTTGCCCTATAAATATATAACCTCGGTTCCTAATGAGAAATATGACTAAGAGATTTACACCCTAAACTCTCTAGGTTACAACACGTTATCAGCACGATAGCCTCTAAGGCCAGCTGAGAAAACCCTTACCCTAAAACCACAAAACCCTAAAACAAATATGGACACCAACAGATGGTGCTCCTACCAAAGGCTCAATTTAATTGGAAATACCTAAGGATTCAGGAATTCAGATCCTTAGATGAGTATAACTCAGAGCTTTTATGATTGTCTCTATCCTAAGGTTGTGTGGTACTAAGGTTACTAAGAAAGAACTGCTAGAGAAGACATTCTCTGCTTTTCACACTAAAAGGTTTAAGACCTATGCAGACCTCATCTCTTGTTTGCTACTTGCTGAGCAAAACAATGAGCAATTATTAATAAAAAGTGCAATGAAGCTCACAAGGTTAACATTACAAAGAAAAATCCTCAAGAGCCTAAAAGAGCCAAAAGAGACTAAGGAGTCTAACTATGTCCATTGAGACAAGTGTGGCCGTGGCCGAGGAAGAAGTGGACGTGGTGGTCCTGGTTGTGGGACTTACCAAAGACATAATTATGATGGTCAAGGCCGTAGAAACCGATTAGGCTTCGGCCATGGTCGGGGAATAGGCAGCGGGTTACTTAAACCGCAACATAAGACCAAAGTCCACTTGTGATAATTATGGTATAGAGAACCATTAAATAATTCATGCAGAACTCTTAAGCACCTTGTTGATATCTATTAAGAGAGTTTGAAAATAAAGAAAATAAATCCAGAAACTAACCTGGTTCATCTCGATGGTGAAGGAAATTCAAAACCATGAGAAAGATGACTAAATTGGATTATAATATTTGTAATTGCCTAAAGAAAAATAATTAAACTCATGTAGTGTACTAATTTAATTTCTATGCTTTGCATTTGATTGAATTATTATTTTGGTTTAAATTCAATTATTTTATTTCCTTCAATATATATTAAAACATAAAATCTTGTCCATTAATGGAAATGGCTAAGGACAATAATATAAGTGTGGTGGATAGTGGATTAAGCCACACAAATTTTGAAAAATGTCAATATTAGCAAAGATAAGCGGGTATAGCAAGCCTAAGTGAAGGCTACGGCCAGGCATATATTTTATGGCACACACTTGAACTAAGTTATGCTTTATATTCACCCAGCTCTAAGAGAAGCTTATTGAGCTTTAAGGACATTCATTTGAATGGTTCCTATGTTAAAATAAAGGGTGAAGGAAACAGAGAGTTCCTATATATTATTGAAATCACCCAAGGACATAAGAAAGTCCTAGAGACTATCCCGCACTAGCCACTGGTTTTACCATGCTAAGATTGAAATGATAGAGGCTAATATGGCAATGAACAAAATGTTCAATGATTCACTTTATGGCATGACCGGATTGGCCATCCGAGTTCTAACATGATGCGTAAGCAGATATTAAAATGGGCACACTCCTAAGAGAGAAGAGTTATTCCTAAGAATCTCACATGTGTAGCATGTACACAAGGAAATCTCATTATAAGGCCATCACCAGTAAAGAGATTATCCACTTAAGACTATAAGTCTAGAGAGTGCTGGTGAATTTATATCCCAAGTGTTTAATAAATAATGGTATGTCCATGGGGGGAAGTGTGGACCACCCTGTGGCACATGAACATACAGAGAATGGATTAGATGAATCCTTCATTAAACATTGCTCGGCCATCACTCATGAGGTCGAAGCTTCCTGTGTCGGCTTGGGGACACACAATATTACATGCAGTAAAGCTTATATGCATCAGGCCATCTAGTGAGCATAGAATATTCACCATCCCAATTACTAACGGGTCATGAGCCAGACATATCCCATCTCAAATATTATTCGGGTGTGCCGTTTATATTGCATCATCACAGAGAACAAAAAAATGGGATCTTAAGAGAGGATGGGAATATATGATGAATATGATTCTCTCACCATTGCTAAGTATCTTGAGCCAAGGATGATTGATATGTGGCCAGATACACGGATTATCACTTTGTTGAATCCGAGTTTTCTATGTTGGGTGGAGAGATAAACAAGCTGGTCAAAGAAATATTATGGAATCAAACATCCTTAAATTGGCAAGATCCTCGGACTCTAGCCTATGATGCAGAGGTCCAAAAGATTATTCATTTGCAAAAGCTAGCTAATAAATTGCCAGATTCCTTTTGACCCAAAGAGAGTACGAAAATTGTACATACCAGCTTGTAATGCACCAGTACGTATTGATGTTCAAAAGGAGCACAATAATCAAGTTGCTACAGGGTCTAATATAGACCAAAATGTTCCATAGAAAAGAACCTTCGGAAAACTAAGAAAGGTGCAAAAGAAACCGAGGTTAAGAGAAAAATATAGACATGGCCGCGGCAAATCCTAAGGTACCAACAATGAGGTTTGGGACGCTAAACCTCAAGGTCCTGATGGTATTGAAAATAATGAGAGCTCGATAAACTATATCATGTCTAGAATAAAATGGAACTGCAAAGATGTCGACATAAATGAAATATTTGCATGCAAGGTAGCACTTGAACTATATGAGGATCAGAAACTCACGTCTATATTAGAGTGCACTCAAAGTGAAAATTGGCTGAAATGAAAGAAGCCATTGACGTGGAGTTAAACTCTTAGAAGAAGAGGAATGTGTTTGGTCCGACCTTAAGGGCAACACTTGATATAAAACCAGTTGGACATAAGTTGGTCTTTGTAAGAAAGAGAAATGAGAGTAATGAAAGCGTGAGTTAAGACACGGCTTGTAGCACAAGGATTCTCTCAAAGACCAGAAATAGATTATGAGGAGACTTACTCCCTATGATGAATGCAACGACTTTAACAAGTCTGGCTATAAGAGAAAAAACTGGATGTACGGATAATGGATGTTAAAACCGTATACTTACATGGTCCACTGGAAAATGAAATTTATGAGATTACCAGAGGGTATAGAGCTCAAAGATAAGAGTGGTTCTCGAGAAAATACTGCATAAGGCTAGACAAATCCCTTACTGGACTGAAACAAAGTGGGTGTATATGGTACAATAGATTGAGTAAGTACTAAGCCAAAGAGGGCTATAATATGATCCCATCAGTCCATGTATTTATAAAGAAGTTTGCAAACAAAGGGTTTGTAATCATAGCAGTGTATATGGATGATTTAAACATCCTTGGAACCCCTGGTTAAATCGCCCAAACAGTAGAAAGAATTTGAAATGAAAGACCTAGGCAAGAGAGAAAGAAAAATTCTGTTTGGGGTTACAAGTTGAGTACATAAATGATAGGATCCTTGTGCATTAAATGGCATATACAGAAAGGTACTCAAGAGATTTAATAAGGACTAAGCTCACCCATTGACTAGCCCAATGGTTGTACGGAGCATTGATTTGGATAAAAGATCCATTGGTCCAAAGAAGGACAATGAGGAAGTTCTCAGTCCTGAAATGCCATAGCTCAGTGCTATAGGAGAGTTAATGTCTTGGCTAGCCACACTAGACCAGAGATAAGTTTTGCCGTGAACCTTCTAGCAAGAATTAGTTCTTGACAAACCCAAAGGCACTAGAGTGAAACTAAGTATTTGTCATGTTACCTACAAGGAATTTTAAATTTGGGTTTATATTATATTAACTATAACAAAGAAGGTTTTAGTTGGTTTTGCTAATGCAGGTTATAACAAAGAAAGTCTAAGTGAAGACAATACCGCCTGCATTGCACAGCTAAAGGAAGGTTACATCAAGGGAGATCGGACGAAGCATATACTACTCAAGTTCAATCATGCGACAACTCAGCCGATCTCTTCACCAAAACATTAAGGAAGCTCGCGCACCAGATTGGAATGCGGAGGCTTAAGGGCTTAGAGTGATGCTTGGAACAGGGGGAGCAATGTGTGCTGTACTCTTTTTCCTTCACCAAGGTTTTGTCCCACTGGGTTTTCCTGGTAAGGTTTTAAAGAGGCAGCATCCCCAAGCACATTGCCGAGATCTCTTCCAGCATTTGGCACGGTCATTTCGTCCAAGGGGGAGTGTTGTAAAACACTTAAGTGGACTCCATCATACCGGCCCATCTATAGTCTAGCCCATTGGGTACTTAGGTCCAGTCCATTAGTTTATGGGTTCAGCCCATTAGGCCCATGGCCAATGGCCCATTCATACTTTGTAATTCCTATTGTGTTTTGGTCTTAGGGCTACTCCTTGCCCTATAAATATGTAACCTCGGTTCCTAATGAGAAATATGACTAAGAGATTTACACCCTAAACTCTCTAGTTTACAACAATTTTATCTTTCTAGTGATGCAAGTTTCATTATTTTCTGGGTTTTTGGCTTTGTTCACAATGTGTTCTTGTGAGTAGTTTGCTTAGGATCTTGAGGATGGGTTAGGCTGGGTTGATCTTGTGGTTTGTTTGATTTGGTTAAGCTTGATTGTTGTAGATCTCTTCTAGGCTAGATGTTCTTAATGCTGATCCTATATCTGAGAAGGTAGGGTTTGATTTCAAGCATCTTCGCATCACACCAATGTCTAAGGAGCATAGATAAGGCTAGATCTAGAGCTTACCATTAGGCTTGCTAAGAGATTAGAGGTCTTGTTTGGTTTGAGATGTATTGCTTAATGCCTGCTTGTGTAGATTCTTTACTATGTGAGAGCAAGTCTAGAAATGCATAGGTTTGATTGTTTCTTGCCATGAGAATGGATTAAACATGTCTTAGAATAGTATGTCTAGAGATTAGCTCAAAGTTTGTTTGAGGTTTGTTGACCAAGTTAAATAACCACAATGATTAGTTCAGCCCATGAATCCCTCCTCTGGACCTTCTTTGTTTATTGATATCTTAGTCTTAATCATGTTGCTTGATTGTTGTTTGATTCGTTTTTGCATTGCTCTGTTTTTATTGTGTTGCTCAGTTTTCACGTTTAGTCCAGCTCGACCCTGTACTCGACCTACACTCGGTCGAGTGCTTGCTCGAGTTCTTACCTAGAGCTTGTGTTTATGATTTGTGATTGTCCTGTTTCATTCCTGTTTCATTTATGCTGCATTCATTTAGTTTTATGTTCATTGCTTGTCTTGCATAGGTTTATTTCTTGCATTATAGTAGTTTCTATTTCTGTTTTAGCTTCATTACTGTTACAATCATTCTGTTCATTTACATTCAGCATCTAGTTCTTGTAGTTTTATTTTCTGCACTTTGCATTTTAATCATAGGATTGTTAGTGACAAACATCCTTTACATCTGGCTTAAATTAGATCTTTATGCACATCTTGACTGTTCACAAACACTCAGATTGGATTGACACCTCTTATACTGCAACTGCATAAGGGGAATTGAAACACCTTACCATCCATCCATTCATTGCATACATTCATCATCATTCACATTCACCACCACCAAAATCATGTTTCAGAAGTCTTTAGCAAGGTGGAGCTTGATGGTTCCCATCTTAACATCAATTACTGCCCCAGCTGTGGCTAAGAATGGTCTTCCCGAGATGAGAGGATCTTCTGGCTCTTGGTCCATGTTCCTGATCACAAAATCAGTTGGGATTCTAGCTTTCCCTATCTTGACCGGAAAATATTCAATCACTCGAAGCACATCCCTCTTGGATCCATCTGCTAGGCCAATATAGAGATTGCAAGGCTTAAAATGTTCATATCCCAACTTCTCAGCCACTGAGTATGGCATTAACCTCACTGAAGCTCCTAGATCACATAGACACTTGTTGAAGTGCATATAACTGATGGAGCAAGATAGGTAAAATGAGCCTGGATCTTCAAGTTTTGCTAGGATAATAGCTTTCCCAACCTCTTTCAATCCTTCATGTCTTGATCTTGAGCCTTTTGGTTGGATAATTCAAGAAGCATGTCCTTGAGGAAAGGTTGATTAGCATATTTTTCCAAAGGAGGTCCTCTCTCTTCCTCTTCCTTCTCAATGACAACCTCTTGTAGTATGACCATCACTTCTATCTTCTCAATGAAAACCTCTTCCTTCAAAGCCATCACTTCCTCTTGTTGCAAAGCCATCTCTTCCCTTTTCTCAATTATCTCCCTGAGTTCTTTCAGCTTTTGTGCCTTGAAACGCTCTGGGAATGGTAGAGGCGGTTTGTAAGCAGGAGGGATGTATCTAGCAGGCTTAACAACTTCAGTGTCTTCAACTCGATCGGCCACTCGATCTGGCACTCAGTCGAGTGCAGGCTCGAGCATCTGGTCGAGTGCTTTGACGGATTCAGTCTGCTGTGCATAATCTTCACCCTGGGCTTCAATAATTGATGAATCCTCCCCACGATGAACCTCACTGACCTTAATGACAGCTTCTTCAAAGAGATTAATAGCTTTAGCTGTAAACTCCCTTGGGTTTTGAATAGCTTCTTCGGGAAGTTGGTTTGGCTTAGGAGCTGAAGTAGAAGGAATGTTGATCTCCATGTACTTGAATGTAGAGGTCAGACTCTCAAGCTTGTTACTCAGGTCATTAGAATAAGAATTCAACTTTTGGGTCAGCTCAGCAAACTGCCTTGCTTCCTCAATCTGCTTATTGGCTTGCCCAAACAACATTTGTTGCATCATAACTTTTAAGTCAGGTTCTTGGCCTTGGTAGGTCTGAAACCCTTGGAGGGGGACACAATTGAGCCTGAAATCCTGGTTGATGTTGCCATGGTGGATTCTCGACTGATTTATTACGAGAATTGAACCGTTGTAATCTGTTGGTAATCCGTCGGGAATTACCGACAGGATTTGTTCCGTTGGGAATTCTGGACCAAATTCCGACGGAAAACTGACAGATTAAGTCTGTTAGACTATTTCGTCAGAATTCCGTCGGTATTCCATTGGTCATTTGTTACCGTTATTATAGTCGTTTGAAAATTGTCGGTGATCCATCGGTCTTTTGTTACCATTTTGTAACCGTTGTTTTAGCCGTTTGAACGACAAGAATGGTCGACAGTTTTTTGATGGAATATCGACGGATTCCCGATGGACATGATTTCTATAAATAAGTATCGGGACTCATTCTCAAAACAAACTTGTTCTTACTATATTTTTCTTGCTCTCCAAATAAAAAACGAGAAGAAATGTCTTCTAATTTTAGATCGTGGATGGATGAACAATGATGGATCCAGAATCAAACTTACTAAGAGATGAGTATGCAAGAGGCGTAGGCGAGTTCATGGAATTGGCTTGTCAGCAACCGGAAGCTAAGAAAACACGTAAGTTGAAATGTCCATGTTCTCTTTGCCGAAATTCTCATAATATTAGGATTGATTTAGTGTGGAATCACTTGTATTGCAATGGGTTTATGACTGGTTATAAGATTTGGTTTCTTCATGGAGAACGGTCGGATTATGCTAGTACTAGCGAACCAAATAATGCTGCTAGTTTAGAAGAACAGAGAACGGATATAGATTTTAGTGTAGGTACTTTTCAGATGGTGAATGATGCATATCGGGAAAATATGCAGTCGACTAGGGGTGACGGAGATAGGATAGAGGAACCTAATTTAGAAGCCCAAAAGTTTTTTGGAATGTTAGATGCAGCGAAACAACCGCTATACCCAGGATGTAGAGAGGGTCATTCTCTTTTATCATCTGCAAGTAGACTGATGACGATTAAGACAGACTACAATTTAGCGGAAGAATGTGTGGATGCGATAGCAGATTTGTGAAAGACGTTTTGCCTGAAGATAATATTTCACCAGCTTCATACTACGAGGTTCAAAAACTGGTTGCTGGTCTTGGGTTGCCATATCAGGTAATAGATGTGTGCATCGACAATTGCATGATATACTAGAGACAAGACGAAAACCGTAGAAGATGTAAATGGTGCCGCAAACCACGGTTTCAAGAAACAAGTGGCAGAGTTCCCGTTCCTTATAAACAAATGTGGTATTTACCCTTAGCAGACAGGTTAAAGAGGTTATACCAATCTGAACGTACAGCTGAGCCAATGAGATGGCATGCAGAGCATAGAAGAGAAGAAGGAAAGATCACACATCCCTCAGAAGCAGAAGCATGGAGACATTTTCAGTCAGTGTATCCGGATTTTGCGTTTGAGCGACGAAATGTTTACTTAGGACTCTGTACAGATGGTTTCAACCCATTTGGGAAGCACGGAAGGCAATATTCATTGTTGCCGGTAATCATAACACCTTACAATCCACCACCATCATTGTGCATGCGTCGAGAGTTTTTGTTCCTCTCCATCCTTGTTCCCGGTCCAGAGCATCCAAAGAGGTCACTTGATGTTTTCCTCCAGCCATTGATTTATGAGTTGCAAATGTTATGGGAGCATGGTGTTGAAGCATATGATGCATCAACTCAACAAAATTTTCAGAGCGGCTTTAATGTGGACCATAAGCGATTTTCCAGCATATGGTATGTTATCTGGATGGACCACTCATGGACGATTACCATGTCCATATTGTCAAAATAACACAAATGCATTCCAACTAAGTCACGGATGCAAGACATGTTGGTTTGATTGTCACCGAAGATTCCTACCACCTGATCACCCTTATCGTCGTTCAAGGAATTTGTTTAAGAAGAATAAGAGAGTGTTTGATGATCCACCTCCTGTTATAGATGGTGAGACTATGTTGACTCAGTTTAGAGATTTTGGAGCTACAAGGACTCCTGACGTTGGTGGCAATGTACATGATCATGTTGACGGTGCTGGTGTAAATCATAATTGGCATAAACAGAGCATTCTTTTTGATTTGCCATATTGGAAAGACCTTTTGTTAAAACATAATCTTGATGTTATGCACACTGAGAAGAACATATTTGACAACCTCATGAACACCGTCCTAATCATTCCAGGGAAGACAGAGGACAATTTGAGGTCTAGATTAGACTTGCCATATATTTTCTCTAGGCCTGAGCTTGAGATAATGGCAAACGGGAAATGCCCAGTTCCAATATATCAGTTAAATGCGGCTTCAAAGGTGGCTTTTTTCAACTGGATTACCCACAGTGTAAAGTTCCCTGACGGTTACACATCTAACTTGCGTAATTGCGTTGATATTAGAGAAGGAAAATTTAGAGGAATGAAGAGTCATGATTGTCATGTTGTTATGCAGCGACTTCTTCCATTTGCTCTTGCCAATCTTCTGCCAACAAATGTGCACGAAGCAATTGCAGGTACGTTTGATCTTTGTTAACGATGAACATATTTTCTATCTATTAATAATCAACAGTAATATTTAAATTTCTTTTATTTTGTAGGAATTGGTGCTTTCTTTCGGGACTTATCCACAAGAACACTTATTGTATACCCAATTGACGGTATCCGCAATTTGGAACAAAATATACCCATTCTTCTTTGCAATCTTGAGAAGATATTTCTGCCGTCTATTTTTGATGTTATGGAACATCAACCTATTCATCTTCCGCGAGAAGCAGCACTTGGTGGCCCTGTTCAATATCGATGGATGTATCCTTTTGAGCGGTACATGTTTCACCTAAAGAAAAAAGTTAAAAATTTAAGCAAAGTCGAGGGTTCTATTGTGGCACAAAGCATTAATGAAGAAGCCTCACACTTTGCGGAATATTACTTTCCTTCGCAAGTTCGTACAAAGAGTTGACTTCCTTCTCGTCATGACGATGGTGGCGAGCAACCAACATATCCCATATACGTTCCAAGCTTGTTTACTCAAATCGGCCGCCTTAGTGGAAAAAGGAAGAAATTTAAACTTTCGGCGCAGGAGTATACTCACTTGCACATGTATATTCTCACCAACTGTGAGGATATTAATGATTATGAGAGGTATGTATTTAAAATATACTTATGTATTTAAAATATACTTATGTATGTAAAATTAAATTATTTAGAATAAATAATTTCATTTATTATTTTTGTTTTACAGGATTTACATGGCTGTAATACGCTCCTACTATCCGGAATATACCGAGGATAAATTTGAGAAGCTTAAAGAGAAGGATTTCGCTTCTCGGTTGCAATATTATGTAAGTTATATAAGTAACTTTAATAATTAATAGTAAATGATATATTGATTAATTATTCTTAAAAATTTATAGGTATCAGATGGAATTTCAAAAGGTCAATCATTTCAATCATGGTTAGTAGAGATCTCTAATGGACCAAACTACATTGCAACGGCGTATCCGAGGTATTGCACGAGAGGGTATGCTTTTAGGATTCATGATGACGGAGATAGGAGGACAACAATTAATTCTGGTATATCCGTTAAAGCCGAGGATGTTGTGTACTATGGTATCCTTAAAAAAATATTGGAAATTCGATATCCGGGAATGTTGAACCTACGGTGCATTGGGTTTGTGTGTGACTGGTACAATTCCACAATTGGTGATGGCGTAAGAATTGACCAATTTGGTGTTACATCAATAAATTAGAAATATGACCCATTTATTTTTGGATCACAGGCTGACCAGGTATGCTCATTTCTTAACATTCAATTAGAAAATAAACATTAGATGGTATATATAATTAATCATTTTTATTACTTGTTACAGGTATGCTACTTAACATATCCTCGAGTTACAAACATGAACGACCCATGGATCACAGTGACGTCAGTAAACCCAAGAGGTCAAGTATATGGAGTTGCAGCTGATGTTCATAAATTTTACCCTGTTTTCCCTTAGTATATTCACATCTTTTGCATCTTTTGCTATCCATTTTCACCATTATTGCATAGCTTTAGGACTAATCATGCATTAGAGTTTAGATGCATTGCATTTGCATCTTTTAATGCATAAACATGTGATTTTGAAGCTTAAAGAGCATGGAAGCAATGCTGAGGAAGAAGTGAAGCAATCATGAAGGGAAAGCAAGAGAGTTAAGGCTGAAATAACAAGGTCCGGAGTCCAACTCGATCGCACACTCGACCAGACACTCGACCGTGTGCTGCGGAGGACTCGACCGAGTGGAAAACGCACGAGAGAAGCCAGCTCGACCTGCCACTCGACCGAGCACAGGTCGAGTTGACCGAGCCGTTGACTATTTTGTCTTTTAGTATTTTTAGGGTTTCCACTCCCCTCCTATATAAAGCCTTGTACCTGCAGCCACAAAAGTGTGCAGCTTTTTAGATATTCTCTAAACCTAATATTTTACCCTCTTGAGAATTATTCTTTTTGCATTTTTATATTTCTTAGATCTTGTACTTGAAAAAGACTAAATTCTTCAATATTGTTGGTTTCATAACTTTCTTAATATTAAGAATTCGAGTTTCATTTCTTTTTCAATATTGAAGATCTCTGTCTTATCTTTCTAGTGATGCAAGTTTCATTATTTTCTGGGTTTTTGACTTTGTTCACCATGTGTTCTTGTGAGTAGTTTGCTTAGGATCTTGAGGATGGGTTAGGCTGGCTTGATCTTGTGGTTTATTTGATTTGGTTAAGCTTGATTGTTGTAGATCTCTTCTAGGCTAGATGTTCTTAATGCTGATCCTATATATGAGAAGGTAGGGTTTGATTTCAAGCATCTTAGCATCACACCAATGTCTAAGGAGCATAGATAAGGCTAGATCTAGAGCTTACCATTATGCTTGCTAAGAGATTAGAGGTCTTGTTTGGTTTGAGATGTATTGCTTAATGCCTGCTTGTGTAGATTCTTTACTATGTGAGAGCAAGTCTAGAAATGCATAGGTTTGATTGTTTCTTGCCATGAGAGTGGATTAAACATGTCTTAGAATAGTATGTCTAGAGATTAGCTCAAAGTTTGTTTGAGGTTTGTTGACCAACTTAAATAACCACAATGATTAGTTCAGCCCATGAATCCCTCCTCAGGACCTTCTTTGTTTATTGATATCTTAGTCTTAATCCTGTTGCTTGATTGTTGTTTGATTCGTTTTTGCATTGCTCTGTTTTTATTGTGTTGCTCTGTTTTCACGTTTAGTCTAGCTCGACCCTGTACTCGACCTACACTCGGTCGAGTGCTTGCTCGGGTTCATCCCCTGAGCTTGTGTTTATGATTTGTGATTGTCCTGTTTCATTTCTGCTGCATTCATTTAGTTTTCTGTTCATTGCTTGTCTTGCATAGGTTTATTTCTTGCATTATAGTAGTTTCTATATCTGTTTTAGCTTCATTATTGTTACAATCATTAGGTTCATTTACATTCAACATCTAGTTCTTGTAGTTTTATTTTCTACACTTTGCATTTTAATCATAGGATTGTTAGTGACAAACATCCTTTACATCTGGCTTAAATTAGATCTTTATGCACATCTTGACTGTTCACAAACACTCAGATTGGATTGACACCTCTTATACTGCAACTGCATAAGGGGAATTGAAACACCTTACCATCCATCCATTCATTGCATACATTCATCATCATTCACATTCACCACCACATCAAAAAGTTGTTTCAATTTGGCGCCGTTGCCTATTTGAGTGTGTTTTTGTGACAATTAGGATCAATAAAAGTCTAAGATTAAGTTCGTTTATCCACTTGTTCACTACTGATCTTGTTTCTTTTACTGCTTGTCTGTGATTGAGTTTCAGGTACCAACTCGACCATCAACTCGACAACCACTCGAACGAGTGTGTGCTCGAGCACCTGATCGAGTCAGAAGCCGGATACAAATAGACATCAGTTCCCAGTCGACTCGACCACCCACTTGAGCCTGTCCGAGTCAGTCATCATGTTTCACAGCAGTACGTTCCATTCTGTACCATGGCAACATCAACCAGGATTTCAGGCTCCATGGTGTCACCCTCCAGTGTTTCAGACCTACCAAAGCCAAGAACCTGACTTAAAAGCTATGATGCAACAACTTTTACTTGGGCAAGCAACTGGGCAGATTGAGGTAGCAAAGTAGTTTGCTGAGCTGAACCAAACGTTGAATTCCTATTCTAATGACCTAAACTCCAAGGTCAAGTACATGGAGAGCTCCATTGATTCTACTTCAGCTCTTAAGCCAAACCAACTTCTTGAAGAAGCTATTCCAAACCCAAGGGAATTAACAGCTAAAGCTCTTAATCTCTTTGAAGATGCCGTCACTGAGGACAGTGAGGTTCAAGGTGGGGAGGATTGGTCATTTCTTGAAGTTAAGAGTGAAGTTTGTGCAAAGCAGATTGAATCCGGTAGTGCACTCGACCAGGTGCTCGAACCAGCACTCGACCGAGTGCCTGATCGAGTGGTCGATCGAGCCGAGGATACAGAAGCTGTCAAGCCTGCTAAGTACATTCCTCCAGCTTACAAACCACCTCTACCATTCCCAGGACGTTTCAAAGCACAAAAGATAAGGGAACTGAGGTAAATTATTGAGAAAAAAAAATTATGGCTTTGCAACAAGAGGAAGTGACAGCTTTGAAAGAAGAGGTTGTCATTGAGAAGAAAGAGGAAGTGATGGTTTTGAAGGAAGAAGTAGTCATTGAAAAGAAGGAAGTAATGGCCATACAACAGGAGGTTGTCATTGAGAAGAAGGAGGAAGTGATGGCTTTGCAGCAAGAGGAAGTGAAAGTCTTGAAGGAAGTAATGGCTATACAAGAGATTACCATTACTTACAAGGAAGAGGAGAGAGGGCCTGACTTGAGAAAATTTGTTCAGAATCCTTCCTACAAGGACATGCTGCTTGAATTATCCAAGATGAAAGCTCAGGAACAAGACATAAAGGACTTAAGAGAGATTGGGGAAGCTGTTATACCAACAAAACTTGAAGACCCTGGATCATTTGATCTACCCTGCTCCATTAGTTACATGCACTTCAACAAATGCTTGTGTGATCTGGGAGCTTCAGTGAGCTTAATGCCATACTCAGTGGCTAAAAAGTTGGGGTATGAATACTTTAAGCCTTGCAACCTCTATATTGGCATGGCAGATGGATCCAAGAGGGATGTGCTTGGAATAATTGAAAACCTTCCAGTCAAGTTAGGAAAGGCAAGAATCCCAACTGATTTTGTGGTCATGAACATGGATCAAGAGCCAGAAGATCCTCTCAGCTTGGGGAGACCATTCTTAGCCACAGTTGGAGCTGTAATAGATGTTAAGATGGGAACCATCAAACTTCACCTTGCTAAAGACTTCACTATGAAGTTTGACATCAAGAATACTACTCATCAACCTACTATTGAAGGTCAACACTTTATGATAGGGAAAAAGGCTAGTTGTGAAGTTTTTGAGGAAGGAGGGAATCCTAGGATTAAAGTTTCAGCCCAAGCTAAGACTGTCCAAGAACTAAAGGGGTCAGTTCAAGTGCTAGCTGGTTTAGTGAAGGAACTTCAAGCTCAGCTCAACAAGAGGTCTTTGAAGAAGGCAAGACCAAGACTCAAGTTTAAGAAGAAACATGGTTCAAGTGTTAAGGAAGTAGTGATCAAGAAGGAACACCAAGGTTATCAAGTAGAACCAGGGGGGATTTCTTCACCTCCTTGGTCTCCAAACCAAGCTTGAAGAGCTATAAAAGTCAAGCTTAGTGACTCTAAACAAGCTCACTAGGGAGGAAGTCCCTAAGGTATCCGCTGTAAATAAGCTTTATTTCCTTGTAGTTTTGATGTGTTTTCTTTTATGTTTGTGTTTGGTAGGCCTTTTAATGAGAGTGTAGATGGGTTTGGAGAGAATTGGACTTGGAAAAATGGACTCGCAAGCCAGCTCGACCCCCTCACTCGGACACGCACTCGACCGAGTCACGGTCGATCGCCATCGTCAAGCTGCCCCAATCTCCATCTCCAAGTCACCAACAAGACCCCAACTACACCTTTGACAGCATGCATGAGGATGTGGACAACTTCTTCTCCAATCCTTAAGGTACCAATATCACCTTCACTTGTAAATATCATTGCATTTCATATTTGTGTTTTGTTTTTAGTCTTGAATCCTCATTCAAATTTCTTTCAGACAGGGGACTGTGTGATTTAAGTTTGGGGGAGGGTTTGAGATAGCATTTGACATTGTGTTTTGTGATCTTATTTCAAATTTTTAGCATCCTCATATTAGTATTTGCATAAGCATCTAAGGCATAGAAAAACCATAAAAATTTGAAAATTTTTGAAAAATCTTTATAAAAAAAAAAGAGTGTTCATGTAGTTTGCATTGCATATTAGAATCTTGTTTAGCATGTTTCATGTAGGATTGTATAATATTTGCATTAGGGATCTATGATGAGTATTTCCTTGTTAGCTTGCTTATTCACTAGACTAGGGTCAATGCCCAAGTTAATAGTACTTTGATGCTAGTTGAGTGGTTAGAAGCATAAGATTGAATCAAGCCTTGAATTCCTGCATTGTATTTGGTCTATATTGAAGCATGTTGTGATTTGACACAATTTCCTATCTATAAGAACCTAATATTGACTTTCAATTATCAATGTGTGCATTGCTTTAAACTCATGGATACCATAGACATATTTGGATCATCTTTCTCCTTTTTACCACTCTTGTTGATCCAAGTAGCTGATTTCCTCATTAAGAATCAGTTTCCCTACCCTTAACCAACCCTTCTTTCAAGCCTTGTTTATTCTTGTGTGTGTGAGGCCTATTTTGGGATTGAGCGTGGTAGAAAGTGTTAGGTTTGAACTGACAAGAGTAAAGCCTTGTGTAGTTCTAGTTTGCACTTTTCAAACTAGATAGGACTAGGTGGTTCACTTGTTGGGTTTGGGACTTGGCTGTTATGAAAAGAAAAAAAGAAAAAAAAAAAAAAGAGAGAAAAGAAAGAAAAAGGGTAGAGTCTTTAAGAGGAGATTGTGTTTAAGCAAGGTCTAGTGAAAGGATGGGAAGCAAAAAATTGTTGAAGATGGTTCTAGTTAAAGAAAAGAAAAGAAAGAAAAGAAAAGTCTAGCAAAAAGCTTGTATGTCTTAAGAATAAGAAGAAAAGAGAACCATAGCAAATAAGTAAGAATCCCCCATCCCACTAGAAAGATCAAATAAGAAACCTCTCCTAAGACTTGAAAACCAAAAGAGAAAAGGGTGAAAGAGAAAAGAAGAAGTTAAAGGGTAGCACTAGGATCATTTGGGTTTAGATTGCTAGGATAAACACTTTGGGTGCCTTTGGGTAGACAAGGTTTTATTCTTGTATGTGTCTAGGTGTTCTTACCTTTAGCATTCTTCTAAAGCTCAATCCATTTTTATGAGAGAACCTTGATATTGATAAGCCCCACTCTAAAAAGAGACTATCATTGTCTCAAAAGCCTTTACCTCCAAGCCAAATGAGTTTAAGCATTGCATAGAATTTATTCATGTTCTTGATTAATGAATGTTAAAGGAAATGGTTGATTTGAATGCATGTGGATATCTAAGGCTCAAATCAGTAAAGGTTGTGATATGCTTGTCTAAAGTCTTTAAGTACAGCTCATTCAACTTGCATCATAGTACTAGTAACTTGGACATTGACTCTAGATGGTCTATTTGCAAGCTTTAGGAGCTGAGATCCCACTTTCAAACCTCACCTACCTTCTTATGTCTTGCTTATTTGCTTGAGGGCAAGCAAAGACTAAGTTTGGGGGTGTTGATGTTCATATATTTTACCCTGTTTTCCCTTAGTATATTCACATCTTTTGCATCTTTTGCTATCCATTTTTACCATTATTGCATAGCTTTAGGACTAATCATGCATTAGAGTTTAGTTGCATTGCATTTGCATCTTTTCATGCATAATCAGGTGATTTTAGAGCTTAAGGAGCATGGAAGCAATGCTGAGGAAGAAGTGAAGCAATCATGAAGGGAAAGCAAGAGAGTTAAGGCTGAAATAACAAGGTCCGGAGTCCAACTCGGCCGCACAATCGACCAGACACTCGAGCGTGTGCTGAGGAGGACTCAACCGAGTGGAGAACGTACGAGAGAAGCCAGCTCGACCTGCCACTCGACCGAGCACAGGTCGAGTTGACCGAGCCGTTGACTATTTTGTCTTTTAGTATTTTTAGGGCTTCCACTCCCCTTCTATATAAAGCCTTGTACCTGCAGCCACAAAAGTGTGCAGCTTTTTAGATATTCTCTAAACCTAGTATTTTACCCTTTTGAGAATTATTCTTTTTGCATTTTTATATTTCTTAGATCTTGTACTTGAAAAATACTAAATTCTTCGATATTGTTGGTTTCATAACTTTCTTAATATTGAGAATTCGAGTTGCATTTCTTTTTCAATATTGAAGATCTCTGTTTTATCTTTCTAGTGATGCAAGTTTCATTATTTTCTGGGTTTTTGACTTTGTTCACCATGTGTTCTTGTGAGTAGTTTGCTTAGGATCTTGAGGATGGGTTAGGTTGGGTTGATCTTTGATGTTCATATATTTTACCATGTTTTCCCTTAGTATATTCACATCTTTTGCATCTTTTGCTATCCATTTTCACCATTATTGCATAGCTTTAGGACTAATCATGCATTAGAGTTAAGTCCGGTTAAAATCCTGATAAAGGTTGAGACGACGTTAGATCAATCAGATATCCATTGAATAAGGGCTTTCAGGATTGTTGATAAGGCTCATAGTCTTTCTAAGCTTCAGTTCTGAGATCAAGCATAAACAAATAATCATTAGAGTGTTAGCCGAGAAATCATTTATCAAGATCATAATTCCCAAAGACAAAAAGAAAATTTTTGAAAAATTTGACTCAAACTTTATAGTTTTGACTGACACAACTGAAACTCAAAAACAGAAAACATAGTTAGTAACTAACCTCCCCCAGACTTAAACAACACTGTCTCTAGTGTTATCAAGTCAGAGGAAAGCAAAAATAAAAATAAAATAAAATAAAATAAAGTCAAAAGAAAAAGAAAAACCTACCAGTGGGTTGCCTCCCACTAAGCGCTTGTTTTCAGTCATTAGCTTGACTGTGTTGGAGCTCAGGCATCCAGAGGATCAGAACATGGCATTGAAGTCCTCTTCATCCAAGGTGGTGTATAAGCTTTAGGTGCATGAGGTCTGCCAAGGATAGTAGGAACAGGACCAGGGCGGGATTTAGGGATGGGTTTGCCTCTTTTTAGCCTCGCAAAAACATCAACAGAAGAAACAAGCGCTCTACGATAATCTCGTGGCTTGGTTAACTGCAAAGCAGTTTTTATCTCTTTGAAATTCTTGTTGATGATAGGAGGAAGTTTAGGAGAAGAAGATGCATACCTTGGCCCTACCTGAGGGCTCTGGAGTGTGGATTGATGACTCTTCTGTTTGGGAACAGGTTTCGGACTTGGAGCATCAGTTTAGGACAAGCTTTGTCGCGGTCGTGGAGGGGTGTCGATCAATACCCCCTTGATGGCATCGATCGACATTGAGCCTGATGCTCATGTTGCAGAAACTTTTTCAACAGAAAAAGTCTGTCCATCAATAGTAGGAGCCCTCCTCAGCTTATCCATCTCAAAATTCAAACTCAAACCATCCACATTCAGTGCTATGTGTCCCTTCTTCACATCAATGATGGCACCAGCTATAGCCAAGAAAGATCTTCCTAAGATGAGAGGATCTTTAGGCTCTTGATCATACTTCAGCACCACAAAGTCAGTGGGAATCATGAAGTTGCCAACCTTAACTGGAATACCCTCTAAAACACCTTCAGGAGTTCTTCGAGAGCGATCAGCCAAGATAAGAGAAATCTGAGTTGGCTTGAATTATGTCATCCCAAGTCTCACAGCAACAGAATGTGGCATCAAGTTGATGCTAGAGCCAAGGTCACAAAGTGAGTGAGAAAACCTTCCTGCTGAGATTGAGCAATCAAGCACAAAGCTTCCTTAGAGACAACCACTTCCTGCTTCTTCTCTTTCTTCCTCTGTGTAGGTTGGTTTAAAAGAATTGCACTGACATCCTTAGTAAGCAGTGCTCCTTCCTCAGGACTCAAACCATTGGATACCATTCTCTTCACATACCGCTTAAGAGGTGGTGAAAGCTTTACTGCATCAATTAAAGGCATCTCAATCATCACCTTGTCCATCATTGCTTTGAATCTAGCTTCCTCCATCTCTTGCTTAGACTTTCTTGGTTTGGGAAAAGGAACCTTAGGCTTGTAGACCCTTTCAGCAGCTGGAACCTGAGATTTTGCTGTTTCTGGGTTCGTCTGAGAGGAGTGTCGACCGACACCAAGGTGGTGTCGATCGACACCATCATCTGAAACCGAGAGATTTGTCGATTTCTCTCTGTTTTCTGCAGAAACAAATTCACCATCACCTTAATCTCTCACTGATATGGCATTGCAAGCATGCTTGGGGTTTGACTCAGTTCTTCCAGGAAGAAAACCCTCTTGTCTTTTGACAGACCCAGCAGTCTGGATAACCTGATTCTCTAACTTCTTGACATGAATGTTCAATGCTTCTATCTTCCCATTCAGCTCAGAGTAGACATTGTCAATCTTTCCATTGAATGTCACTATCAAATGCTCCTGTCCTTGCAAAAGCTGCTCAAGCATAGCCTCCATTCTACTCTCAGAAGAAGTCTTAGGAGGTGGAAACTAATAAGATGAATTCCCATAGGTTCTTGTATAGCCATTGTTTTGTTGCTGCTTCTGGTCAACATTGTAAGGTCTGTTGCCTTGCTGATTACCAAATCTCTGTCCCTGATATCCAGCTCCATACACATAGTTGACATTCTCCTCTGTATTCTCTGCCTCTGGCTCAAATGTCTGAACTTCAGCAGCAAATTGGACTGACTTCTTACCCACAAGGAGATTATGTACTGAATCCAGCTTAGCATTAACAGAAGCTAACTGGTTTGAATCAAACTCTCCATGCAGTCTCTTTCTTTCAGCATCAACTCTTTTAGTGCTATTGCTAGAAGCCAAATTCTCAATCAAAACTTCAGCATCTTCTGGAAATCTTGTCTTGAAGTTCCCATGACTTTCAACATCCAAAGCTAACTAATACTTACAGTCACACCCTCTAAAGAAGATACTCAACAGTTGTACCCTTGAAAAACCATGGTGTGGACAGTCCCTTTGATAAGCTTTGAATCTCACCCAAGCTGCCTTGAAAGCTTCATCATGTCCTTGCTTGAATGAAGAGAATCTTGACTCTCAGCTCATCTGACATTGCATCATCATAGAAATGGTTGAGGAAAGCCACTTTGACTTGTTGCCAAGATGTCAAAGATCCAGCTGGCAATTGCTTTAACCACTAAGATGCCTCTCCTACAAGTGAATATGGGAAGAGCTTTCAGAATATGAAGTCCTCAGTCACCCCATTAGCCTTGATACTTGTCACAAGATCCTCAAAGTGCTCAATATGGTCCAGAGGCATCTCATGGGGCAGGTAGATAAAGGTCTCTGCCCAACTAGCTGGAAGTAAGCAGGCTTCAGCTCAAAGTCATTCCTTTAGAATGGTGGAGGAACAATAGCAGACCGGTTCTCATACACAAGATCAGCACGGTTGTAGTCAGCAATAGTCCTGATCAAGTCTCGGTTCTGCTCCTGTCTTCGAACCGCGTTTTGGATGTGGTTGGCAGCTCCACGTCCGTCTGCTGCAGGTGGGTGTCGATCGATGCAACCTGGTTGGTGTCGATCGACACCAAGGTTCGGCTCATCAACGACGACAGCTTGCTGATTCACGACAGCCTGCTCGTTGACAACAGGTTCAGCAATCACGTTTCCTTCTGCATCAAGCTTTTGGCCCTACTCATTGCGCAAGTGGCCCTCTTGATCCCTCAAAACACCAGCCTCATCACGCATCAGAATGATCGTATTAACCATCTTCAGAGATTTAACTGCTTTTCTGTTCTCACGCTCAAACTTCCCCAACTCTTGGTTTGAAAGATTCACAGTAGGACCAGACTTGTTGCTCCTTGTGTGAGGTCTTTGAGGCATGCACCTGAAACACCAAAGAGAAGAAAAACCAAAATGTGTAAGTAGAAAATAAAAAGAAAAATTTAGCAAAATCTAAAATTCAAATCTAATGGTAGATCAAAGAGTCCCCGGCCACCGGGCTAAAATTTGATATGCTCAAATTAATCCCTAGAGCTACTCTCTCAAATTAAGAGATCACTGCAGTACTTAGGGGTCGAATTCCACAAGGACTCAAGACTACACAATAAATTATAGAGTTTTTCAATTATGCTAAACAGATTAAATTAAAATAAAGCAATGCAAAATATGAAATAAAACTTGTTGTAAATTCAGAAGATCAAAAAGCTAGGCCTAGGGAATTTTTCAGGAAAATATGAAATATTAAAT
Source organism: Camelina laxa (assembly GCA_024034495.1). Classification (NCBI taxonomy): domain Eukaryota; kingdom Viridiplantae; phylum Streptophyta; class Magnoliopsida; order Brassicales; family Brassicaceae; genus Camelina; species Camelina laxa. Next base: position 23,342,667 of record CM043880.1, on the reverse strand, counting down.
CAATCAATAAATTAGGATTCAAACAACTAAGAACAGATCTAGAACTCTAAACACTTTTGTAAATTAAATCAGTTCTCACTGCAAATAATATCTAAATTTAAAACCAGAAAATCCAAATCTCTTTGTAAAATTCTAGGTTAAAAATCAGCAATAAAATCAGGTTTAGATTGTTCACAAAATTATTAAATCAAATCTCTTTGCAAGAAATAATTTTGCTCATCAAAAGGTTTTATCAGGAAAATTAATTATATTCTCATATCAATTTATTTTCCTAGGGTATTAATTCTAGATGGCCAATCAAGGATTAATATGAAGAACAACCTAAGATGAAGATCTAGATAGATAAAGAATCCTAAATAAACAGATCTAATAAATCATAAAATCCCTATGAAAATCCCTAAACCTAACAAGCAAACTACTCAGACATATTCAATAAAGAACAAAACATAATTCTGAATAATAAGCAAATAGAGATTAAAAGAGTAAGAAGGAGTTCAAGAAATTCTTCTCTCAAAGCAGTTCAGATCTCTCTCCCAAAAGCTCTCAAAATCTCTCATGGTTGCAGGAAAAATAAAACTTGATAGAATAAAACTTAAGGGTTTGGAAAACCTAAAAACACTATTTATATGTCCTAAAACACGTCAGGGACTTATGTTGCAATTTTGGAAGACTTTGGGGAAGAATTGTAAAACTTCCAATTTTGTGATTCTTCATCGACTGAATATGGTGTCGATCGATGCTCCCAATCTTGGTGTCGATCGATGCCCATGCTTTGATCCGAGATTTATGCTCCAAGACGATCCAAATTGCTCCATTTCGCTCCTTTCATGCTAAAAACCTGTAAAGACTCAAAAACAATCTAGAAACTAATGAAAAGACACTAAAAGACTCCTTATATCATGGTTAAAAACCACAAAAACCATGATATATCAGATAGCTTATGCGAAGTTTGTTAAAAAATCTAGGTAAGCTTAGCTTGATACCAACCAATTACCCCCATCTCTAGGACCTATTTGCTCCTTGTTTATTACTGATTTCTCAGTTAAATCGTTTTTCATCGTTTATTTTGCATCTCTGTTCTTTATTTTGCTTCTGTTTTTTATGTTATGCATCATCCGGCCAAGTCTTCGACCACCTACTTGACCATGCACTCGACCGAGTGCTAGGTCGAGCTCCAGTTTATTTTTTTTGTTTATGCATTGTTCTGTTCTTGTTTTCTTCTGCTTATTAGCCAATTCTTCTTAATATTGTTTATTGCACTTGTTCTATAGTTTAATTCTACATTAGTATTGTCTTAAGTTGCTTTAATCTTCTGCATTTCATTTATGTCAATAGGTTGTTAGAAACAAATCAACTTGATATTTGGCTTAACTTGAATGCATTGATCACATTTTGATTGCTTGCATAATCACCCTTTATGGATTGAAATCCTTTATGCTACAACATCTTAAGGGTATTGAAACACCTTGCATTCCACCTAATCATCTCTGCTTATGTCTTTGTTTGCATGTTATCATACATTCATTGCATAAGTAAACCTTCAAAAAGTTCTTGTTTCAATTGGCGCCGTTGCCATTAGGGTGTTTATATGTTCCAGCCGAGATTTCAATGTTTCAAGATTAAGCTTTGTTACATTTTATTCTATTACTCACCTCTTTGTTTTTCTGGTGTTCTATTTTGATTCTCAGGTACCACTCGACCAGGCACTCTGTCGAGCACCCAAAGGCAAACGGTCGAGTGCATGTTCGAGCACCCGGTCGAGCACTTGTTCAGAGTCTCAGAAACACAGAAGAAGAGGTGGAAATGGAACTCCCATAGGATCAGAATGAACCTCAAAGGAGAAGGAAGATTGGTGATAGTGATGCTCCCACTACTCATACGCATAGATATGGGATAGTTCCTTCTGCTGTCCACAACACAACCTTCACAATCAAGACTAGTTTGATCTCAATGGTGCAGAGCAACAGATTTCATGGACTGCCTACTGAAGACCCCCTTGCACATCTTGATGAGTTTGATAGGCTCTGTAGCCTCACCAATATAAATGGAGTCAGTGAGGATGCCTTGAAGCTGAGGTTGTTTCCTTTTTCTCTAGGAGATAAAGCCCATCAGTGGGAGAAGACTCTACATACTGGAAAAATCAACTCTTGGATTGATTGTAAGAAGGTATTCCTTGCAAAGTTCTTCACTAGCTCAAGGACTGCACATTTGAGGAATGAAATTTCAGGATTTCTCCAAATGAATTGTGAATCTTTCGGTGAAGCATAGGAGCGCTTCAAAGGCTATCAAACACAATGCCCACATCATGGATTCAGCAGTGAATATTTGTTGTGTACTTTGTATAGAGGTGTTCTTCCCAAGATCAGGATGCTCCTAGACACAGCCTCAAATGGAAGCTTCATGAATAGAGATGTAGATGAAGGTTGGGACTTAGTAGAGAACCTGGCTCAGTCCAATGGAAATTACAGTGAGGAATGTGATAGAAGCTTAAGGGGAGATGTTGAGTCTGAGGAAGGACATAGAAAAAAATTGCAAGCCTTGAATGAGAAGCTTGAGAAGCTAGATAAGCTCCTTTTAACCCAGTAGAAGCAAGTTCATGTTGTTTGTAAAGATGAGCAGTTTATGGTCCCAGTCTATCCTCCACAACAACCCCAAAAAGCTCCTGCTCTAGGTCAAGAGATGAAGAGCATGCTTCAGCAACTCATAAAAGGCCAAGCTAATGGAGTTATGGAAACAAGTAAGAGGCTCACAAAGATGAAAAACAAGATGGACTGCACATATGGCGACCTTAATATCAAGATTAAAGCTTTAACCTACAGAGTGCTTCACCTAAAGAGCAAGAATGCATCTCCTTCTTCTGGACAATTTAATGGGACAACAATCAACAATCTAAAGGAGTTTGCCACTGCCCAAGCTATCTCTCTCAAAGAGCAACCTTCAAAGCTCCCTGAGGACAGTGACAACCAAGATAGGGAGGATTTTCCCCAACCAGAGGTGCAGAATAAGAAGAAAACTGAGTTCGGGACACCACTCGACCATACACTCGACCATGCACACGGTCGAGTGCTTGGTCAAGTGCCTGATCGAGTCATTGCTCAAGAATCTACCAAGCCGGTTTGGTTCATGCCTCCTCCCTATCAGCCATTTTTCGCATTTCCAGGAAGGTTTAAAGAACAAATGCTGAAAGAGTACAAGGCTTCTATTGATCAGCAAGCAGTGATGGTCTTGAGTCATGAACCTTTGTTAGAAGATGCTGAAATGAAGGATAAGCCACAAGCTAAAGAGCTTGAGCAGAAGAAGCGAACTATTCATGGGCAGACCTTGAGGATTGAAGAGAAAGGTAATAAAGCTGAGTCTGAAATCTTTGAGTGTGTGAATGGGGTTGAAATAGAGATTTTAGGTCACTCGACCTACTGCTCGACCTACCACTCGACCGAGCACCTTAAGTCACTCGACCGAGCACCTTAAGTCACTCGACCGAGTGGTACCAAGTCACCCAGAATGTCCATAATTCATCCTTAAGCTTCACCAACAACAAGAGCCAAAAAATCCCTCCTCTGATGGTTTGTTTGAGCTTCAAACTATCAACATTCGTCATGATTCAGTGAGGGTGTTAACAACTAAGGATGAGGAGAGAAGTGGGCAAATTAAGAAGCTCCATGGTGAAGTTAGAAGTTCTTCTCCAAAGAAAGCAAGAGAAGGTCTCAATATTACTAGCAAAAACACCTCTTTTAGCATTGACCCAGGAATAAGAGGAGCAATGCAATCTTTAAGAACAAAGGGGACTTCATCACCTCTCTATGACCCTTCCAAAGCATAAGAAGTATGCAAAGTCAAGCTTAGAGACTTTAAACAAGCTCACTTGGGAGGAAGTCCCAAAGGTATCCATGCACAGATTTGTTTAAGTTTCTTGTTATTTTGATCTTGTTTTCTTTTGTGTTATGGTTGATCAGGTAGCATGAAGGACCTTTAGGCAATTGGTGATATTCCAACAAATGAATCCCACCCTCAGCCCATCCCAAGTAATACTCCACCTCTATCTTTGTATACCATTGCATTTCTTATTTTTGTGTTGTTTCTTGATTCTTGAATCCTTTTCCAAATTTTTTTAACACTAGGGATTGTGTAATTTAAGTTTGGGGGAGGGTTTGAGATAGTATTTGACATTTTTTTTCTGTTTTCTTATTTCATAATTTTAGCAAAATCATGTTAGTACTTGCATTTCATATATGGCATAGAAAAACCAAAAAAAAATTGAAACATTTTGCAAAAATCTTTACAAAAAAGAATGTTCATGTAGTTTGCATTGCATTATAGGATCTTGTTAGCATGTTTCATATAGGACTGTTTCATATTTTGCATTAGGGATCTATGATGAATTTTGCCTTGTTAGCTTGTTTAAATTCACTAAACTAGGATCAATGCCCAAGTTAATAGAACTTTGATGCTAGTTGAGTGGTTAGAAACAGAAGATTGAACCAAGTCTTGAATTCCTATATTGCATTCTAGTTTAAATTGAAGCATGTTGTGATTTGATGCCATTTCTTATTTATAAGAACCTAATATTGATTTTAAATATCAATTTGTGTGTTGCTTTAAACTCATGGATACCATATACATATTTGGATCATCTTTCCCCTTTTTACCGCTCTTGTTGATCCAAGTAGCTGATTTTCTCATTAAAAATCAGTTTCCCTTTCCCTTAACCTACCCATCGTTCAAGTCATGTTAATTCTTGTGTGTGTGAGGCCTATTTTGGGATTGAGCTTGGTAGAAAGTGTTAGGTTTGAGCTGACAAGAGTAAAGCCTTGTGTAGTTCTAGTTTGCAATTTTCAAACTAGATAGGACTAGGTGGTTTAATTGTTGGGATTTGGAACTTAGTTGTTTTGAAAAGAAAAGAAAAAGAAAAGAAAAGAGAAAGAAAAAGGTTAGAGTCTTTAGCAGGGGAATGTGTTTAAGAGAATTTAAGCTCTAGTGAAAGAATGGGAAGTATAAGATTGATAAAAGATGGTTCTAATCAAAGAAGAGAAAGAAAATAAAGAAGAGTATAGCAAAATGCTTTTATGTCTTAAAGAATAAGAAGAAAAGGGAACCATAGCAAATAAGAAAGAAACCCCATTCCACTAGATGATTCAAATAACAAATCTCTCCTAAGGCTTAAAAACAAAAGAGAAAAAGGGTTTTTGAGAAAAGATGAAGATAAAAGGGTAAAACTAGGATCATTTGGGATTAGAGTGATAGGATAAACACTTTGGGTACCTTTGGGTAGACAAGGTTTTGTTCTTGTATGTGTCTAAGTGTTCTTACCTTTAGCCTTCTTCTAAAGCTCAATCAATTTTTGTGAGAGAACCTTAATATTGATAAGCCCCACTCTAAAGAGAGACTATCATTGTCTTTAAACCTTTATTTCTAAGCCAAATGAGTTTAAGCATTGCATAAATTGATTCATGTTCTTGATTAATGAATGTCAAAGGAAATGGTTGATTTGAATGCATGTGGATGTCTAAGGCTTGAATCAGTTAAGGTTGTGATAGACTTGTCTAAAATCTTTAAGTATATCTCATTCACCTTGCATCATAGTACTAGTAACTTGGACATTGATTCTAACTAGTTTATTAATAAGCTATAGGTTTTGAAATCCCATTTTCAAACCTCACTTTCCTCTCTTGTCTTGTTTGTTTGCTTGAGGGCAAGCAAAGACTAAGTTTGGGGGTGTTGATGTCACTATATTTTACCATATTTATGGCTTTGTTTAGTTCATGTTTTGCATAATATAGAAGTGATTCCCTAGGTTTTATAGCCATTTGATGTAGTACTTTTCAATCAATTAAATTATCAATCCACAATTTGCATTAATCAACACACTAAGAATACACAAAAATATTTAATCTATTCTTAAACAGGAAATAGGTTCTTTTGTAACAATTTAATCAACAAACTGATTCAAATAAAGAAAGCAAGACAATTCAAACAAAGCAAATTCAAGAAACAAAACACAACTAGCAATAAACTTAAATCAAGATTAAATAAATGAACCTTGGGCAATGTTATTGACTTGGGAGATAGTTAATCAATCCTAGATGTCTAAGTAACAAACAAGAACAATCCTAAGGCTAAGAACACTTATGGAAATCAATCCATTTCCATGATAGAGATTCCTATGCTAGCTAAGTGATAATCAACAATTTCCAAAGGCAATCACTAAGCAAGCATGCATTAAGATCAAATCTAAATACCAGTAAACACCCTAATCATCAATTTCCATTGGCTAGGTGTAACATCCGTATTCCGGGAATAGAGTTTGGGTTATGTTGAGTAAACAAAAAGAGTGGATTTTAATAAATTTTGGTTTAATTAAATCTTGGTTTAATCTAATTAAACCAAAAACCCCTAATCTCTTTCTCAACTCACGCCTCCTCTCATGCTTTTGTGCTTTGATCGACATTTTCATCTGAGAGAGGGAGAGAAAGGCAGTTAACTGTTGGTTATTTGGTGCAAAGGAGAAAGAGAAGGAGATCAAACTTTTTCCTTAGTGTTAAGAGAGAAACAGAACTGTCAGGGTTTGGGAGAAAGAGGATTCGACTGGTCAAATCGTTTTGAAAGGTACTGATTTTTGGTATGGTTGTAGCTAAGAGATTTTCGTACACTCTCCTTTTAACAGAAGTGAATTTGGGTTAATATTCTAGGAGATATTGGTAGTTTCGTGGGGCGTTTCTTCTCATTCGCGGATTGAGACCAGTGGGTGTTATGGGGCCGATTGCGGTTTCATCTACAATCTGATCGTGCTGAAACTTTGTGGGAAGTTTCTGGACGTATGTACCTTGCTTTTCACCGGAGGGATTAGAAAGTTAACGGTTCGTTCTGATTTCGTGGTTTCACTTGTGAGGTTGTTCTTTTCTGTTTTTCTGGCAGTTTGTTTTTAATATTTGTTTGTTGTTTTGATTGGTTGTAGGAACAAGTTTGGTTGTTCTTGGATATTGGAAAGCCTCTCATTTGGTTGTATTTAGTTTTGTGAATCACTTGTTAAGGTAAGTGCAGAACTATGACTTATCTAAGCTGGAGATTTCTCTAATCTGCTTGTTTATGTGTTGTTTGGCTTGTTGATTGTTGATTGTTGATTGATGATTGTTGGTTGATGGTTAGAGATGTCTCTATTGCTTGTGTGTATGGCCCAGTAGATGGGAGGATTGCCTTACTGAGTGTTTATTAAATACACATGCATTGCAATATGTGCTTGTGGTGCAGGTAAAGGCAAAGTGTGACCGTGGAATCAGGTCGATGAAGAGGAGGATGTTCTAGTGGTTCGCTTGGTTGTCTGGCTTCTGTTAGGTTGCTAGAGTGGAGTCCTAGACTGTTTTTTAGGATTTCTGGTTCTTTGGTTTATGTTGTTTGGATCATTAGTTTATGATTTGGAATTAATATTGGCTATTTATATTTATTGGATATTGGTAATGTTTTCCGCTGATGATTGTGATTGTGGTTAGGTGGCTAGTGGGTATGGGACCACTAGTTGTAGTTTATTATTGAATTATAGTTATATATTTATTATTTATTATTTAAAAAAAACGGGACGGGTCGTTTCAGTTTGGTATCAGAGCCCTTACGGTTCTAGGTTTGGGTTCACTAGGCTTTGTGTTGTAGATGTTTGGGATTTGCATGCTTTGATGGATTATGTGAGTTAGTCAATTGTGTGTGGCATGGAGTCTTAGAACATCCTTTTCGAGCCTACAGTGTGATTCAAGGGTGAGTTTGTGTTTTTTTTTTTTTTTTGTGTTATGTCATGATTGCTTGTTAGCCTCTGTTCTTGGAAGTCCAGTTGTTAAAGGTGTTTGAGTTGTTGGTCGTGGACGGGGATATGGTCGTGGTCATGGTCGGGCAGGTCCCGAGGCCAGCAAGTGTGTGGTCCAGAGTTCCACGAGGAAGTACGTTAGAGGGTTACAAGCGTATCAGGAGGGACCAGAGAGGGTTAGCCGGTGAGAATGTCGGGGGTGCTGGGAACCCAGGTGTGGGGTTGCAGCAGGTGTAGCCCAGGGTTGAGATGATCGCTTGGCGGATTTGTTGGCGTGCTATTGGAGCGTTTACCGAGAGGGGTACCAGTGCAGGCTCTAGTTGTACCAGATTTGGCGGGGTGCAGCCGAGGGCTGCGAATGTTGAGGATTTTCCTTCTTATATTAGGAGGATGGAGCAGTTATAGACGCAAGTGCGAGATTCTTCTCGAGAGGTATCGGGCCTAGAAAGGCGGATAGGTGGACATTTGTAGTTGGAGCAGATATTTTCTCTGTCTGGTGGGTAATCCAGTTGGATATTAGAAGTTGAGTGGGCAGGTGTAACATTGCAATGTTATACTCGGACCACAGGAAGTACTTTAGGTCGGAAGATGTTTATAGTATTTAAGGATTGTTGCTCCTGAGAGGATGGTGGTTTCCTTGAGGGGATGAGTAGTTCTCCTGATACCGAGATCTTAAGGACTGTGGTCCAAAAGTGAGATGGTATAACTCGAAGACGCTGGTCTGAGAGTGAGATCGGTATGGCCCGAAGGTCGCGACCTAAGGGTGGAGGAGTTTGAAGCAAGCAATGCCTAGGACGCGAGTATAAACATAATGACGGAATGTGGACCTCGAGAGTTGATGGTTGTTTAATCTTGGATTTTAGTTGTGTGGCCGATGTGCTTACTGGTGTTTCTAGAGGTCCAGCGGGTGTTGTGAGTGTGGTGACAGGTTTTGGTCAGACCAAGATGACCATATTGCGGATTTATTGACAATATTGTTGGAGAAGCTTTTATAAGAGGATTAGTTCTTATGAAATCTTGATGTGGAATAGGTTAAGGGATTATGTGATTCTAAATATGGAAAGTGTTTAGGGAGTTAGAGTTTTGCTATTTATGGAAAGTGTCATTGCAAATGAAGAATAGGAAGTTCCAGAAAAGGAAAGTTTCCATAAATAGAAAGTTCTATGAATAGTTAGGACTAGTCTATTTTTGGAAGGGGTATGTGAATTGCCGGAGAGGCGAAAAGTTTAATGGATGACCTGAAGAGTGGTCATAGATGAGATGATCAGTTCTCAAAATTCTTTGATTGGTGATTTTCAGGTGGCGGCGAGTGATGTTGGCATACTTGATTATTAGTTTAGTAGAGCTGAGGAATTCACTACAAGAAAACATGCATTTTGGGACTCCAGTTTGTGACTATTTTTTTGGTCGCAAAATAGAGCGACTCTTATGAGACTACTTTGTGACGATTCAACGACTACAAAATAATTGGAGGGAAAAACGTCGCTTATTAACGACGAAATATATAAGTCACAAAAGAGTCTCAAATTAGCGACAACATTAGGGGGGGTGTATTCAAACTATGATTTTGGAGAATTTGATGGGATTTAGGAAATTTAGAATTTTGATAGATTTTAGGGAAGTTCATATGATTTTCTGTAAAATTCTTTCAAATCCCACCTAAAACCATGAGATTTGGATTTCTGTATTTTTAACTAAACAAATCCTCCAGAATCCTCCAGAATCCTAAAAGTTATTAAAATCCTAATCTACAAAACTATTTTGAATAACAATGGATTTTAAAGTAGATTTTTAAATCATCAGTTCAATAACAAGGGATTTTAATGGATTTTAAAGTAAATTTTTAAATCATCAGTTCAATAACAGTGGATTTCAGAAGACTTTTTAAAATACATGATTGAATAACATAGGATTTGTAACTCTTACACAAATCACTTCAAATGTCAAGTTGAATACACCCCCCTAGGACTAATTCGTGACGAATAAATATTGGTCGCACAACGGTCACAAATTGTGACTACTATGTGACTCGGTTAATTAGTCGGTAATGATAGTAGCAAAAACATCGCATATTGAGGACTTATTTGCAACTTCATTTTTACCCTGATTTAGTAACAAAGTGGTCACAATTTGCGACGAGATTGCGACAGATACCTGAAGAATTTGCGAGTAACACCTGATTTAACTACTCCTTTGACTTTTTATCCACTCTGGATATTTTTAATTTTTAATTAAGACTTTTTACCCACTCTGGATATTTTTAATTTGAAATTTCACATTTGAGATTCATTTACATGTTTAATTTTATGTTTATGCTTTGTTTTGCTCGACCTTATCAATAATAACTTTTTCAAAGTCTTAATTTTCAATAATTATAAACTAAACATTCATAAGTTCCAAATATATCTTAAGTGTTATATGTTCTTTTATGAGAATGTGTTGCAACGAAGAAAAATCTGAAAAATTAGTGATGAAATCAATGTTTTACTAAATCTTACTCTTATATGTACTTTATACTACTACTATGAGTGCTCCTGAGTGATTTATATAAACAGTTTTGTTCATCATGTGTAGAATTCAAGATTATTATTTTGTGTATATTAGGTAGTCTCAAAAACGTCACAATATGCGACTGATTTGCCACGCTGTTAGGACTACGTCAATATGTCACTCTTCTGCTACCTTTTAGCGACATATTTGCGACGCTATTGATGTTCATATATTTTACCCTGTTTTCCCTTAGTATATTCACATCTTTTGCATCTTTTGCTATCCATTTTCACCATTATTGCATAGCTTTAGGACCAATCATGCATTAGAGTTTAGTTGCATTGCATTTGCATCTTTTCATGCATAAACAGGTGATTTTGGAGCTTAAGGAGCATGGAAGCAATGTTGAGGAAGGAGTGAAGCAATCATGAAGGGAAAGCAAGAGAGTTAAGGCTGAAATAACAAGGTCCGGAGTCCAACTCGACCGCACACTCGACCAGACACTCGACCGTGTGCTGAGGAGGACTCGACCGAGTGGACAATGCACGAGAGAAGCCAGCTCGACCTGCCACTCGACCGAGCACAGGTCGAGTTGACCGAGCCGTTGACTATTTTGTCTTTTAGCATTTTTAGGGCTTCCACTCCCCTCCTATATAAAGCCTTGTACCTGCAGCCACAAAAAGAGCCAGCTTAGAGTCAGCTTTTAGTCAGCTTTTTAGATATTCTTAAAAACCTAGTATTTACCTTTTTGGGATTTATTCCTTTTGCTTTTTTTTATTTTCCTAAGATCTTGTGCTTGAAAAAGACTAAATTTCTCATTATTGTTAGTTTAATAACTTTCTTAATATTGAGAATTTAAGTTTCATTTCTTTTTCAATATTGTAGATCTTTGTTTTATCTATCTAATGATGCAAGTTTCAATCTTTTCTGGGTTTATGATTTTGATGTTTATCATGTGTTCTTGTGAGTAGTAGTTTAGGATCTTGAGGATGGGTTAGGCTGGGCTGTGAATGAGGTTTGTTTGGCTTGATCAAGCTTGATTGTTGTAGATCTCTTCTAGGGTAGATGTTCTTAATGCTGATCCTATATCTGAGAGGGTAGGATCTGATTTCAAGCATCTTAGCATCACACCAATGTTTAAGAGGCATAGATAAGGCTAGATCTAGAGCTTACCATCTTGCTTGCTAAGAGATTAGAAGTTTTGTTTGGTATGAGACATATTTCTTACTGCCTGCTTGTGTAGATTCTTTACTATGTGAGAGCAAGTCTAGAAATGCATAGGTTTGATTGTTTCTTGACCATGAGAGTGGGAGAAACTTGTCTTGGATTCATATGTCTAGAGATTAGCTCATGTTGTTTGAGATTTGTTGATCAAGTTAGATAGCCTCAATCATTAGTCCAGCCCATGAATCCCTCCTCAAGTCCTTCTTTGTTTATTGATTTTTCAGTCTTAATCTTGTTGCTTGATTGTAGTTTGATCTGTCTTTGCATTACTCTGTTTTTATTGCATTGCTCTGTTCCTGCGTTTAGTCTAGCTCGACCACTCACTCGACCTACACTCGGTCGAGTGCTGGCTCGAGTTCATCCCCAGAACTCTGCTATTTGTGATTTGTGATTGTCTTGTTTCATTCCTGTTCCATTTCTGTTGCATCCATTTAGTGTCCTGTTCATTATTGTCTTGCATTTGTTCTTTATCTTAGTTTCTGTTTCTGTTGGTTGCATCATCACTGTCTTAATCATTCTATTTCATTTGCATTTAGTTCTTAGTTCATTTAGTTTACCTTCTGCACTTTACACTTTCATCATAGGATTGTTTAGTGGAAACATCCTTTTCATCTGGCTTAAATTAGATCTTTATGCATATCTTAACTGTTTACAACCACTCAAATTGGATTGATACCCCTTATACTGCAACTGCATAAGGGGAATTGAAACACCTTACCCATCATTGCATACATTCATCATCATCCATTCCATCTTGACTCACCTCACCATAAAAACCTTGTTTCAATTTGGCGCCGTTGCCTATTTGAGTGTGTTTTTGTGACAATTAGGATCCATAAAAGTCTAAGATTAAGTTCGTTTATCCACTTGTTCATTACTGATCTTGTTTATTCTTCTGCTTGTTTGTGATTGAGTTTCAGGTACCAGCTCGACCATCAACTCGACCACCACTCGACCGAGTGTGTGCTCGAGCACCTGATCGAGTCAGAAGCCGGATACAAATTGACATCAGTTCCCAGTCGACTCGACCACCCACTCGAGCCTGCGCTCGACCGAGTGCCTGTCCGAGTCTGTACTCGACTCTGTTGATGCAAACAAGGTCCAAGGGTCCTCACAATCTTCAGAGACTCCTTGATCACATCAACAAACCACCAAGGGACCTGAGACAGCAGAAAACAAGGATCCATCAAGAACAAGAACAACAAGTTCTAATGGAGAATCAAGCTCAACAACCTCCAAGAGCAAGAAACATTGGTGCTGGAGATGCACCAAACACACATAACCAGAGAGCTGGTATTGTGCCTCCTACTGTTGCCAACAACAACTTTGAGATCAAAAGTGGATTGATCTCAATGATTCAAGCCAACAAGTTCCATGGGTTGCCAATGGAAGATCGCCTAGACCACCTTGATGAATTTGATAGGATATGTGGTCTTACTAAGATCAATGGGGTCAGTGAGGATGGCTTCAAGTTAAGGCTATTTCCATTCTCACTTGGAGATAAGGCTCACCTTTGGGAGAAGACTCTTCCTACTGGAGCAATAACCACATGGGATGCTTGCAAGAAGGCTTTCTTGGCCAAATTCTTTTCCAATGCTAGAACTGCTAGATTGAGAAATGAAATCTCTGGGTTTGCTCAAAGGAATAATGAGAGTTTTTGTGAAGCTTGGGAAAGGTTTAAAGGATTCCAGACTCAGTGTCCTCACCATGGCTTCAGCAATGAGTCCCTTTTAAGCACTTTGTATAGAGGGGTGCTTCCCAAGATCAGAATGCTTCTTGACACAGCTTCAAATGGAAACTTCCTCAACAAAAATGTTGAAGAAGGATGGGAGTTGGTTGAAAATCTTGCTCAATCAGATGGCAACTACAATGAGGACTATGACAGAACCATAAGGTCATCCTCCACTGATCAAGAGGAAAAGTACAAGAGGGATTTGAAGATGGTCAATGAGAAGCTGGACAAGATTCTTCTTAGCCAGCAAAAGTCCATTCACTTCATTGGAGAGGAAGAGGCTCCAGTTCAAGAAGGGGAGACTGAGTTTGCTGAGTTGTGCTACATGCAAAACCAAGGAGGATTCAAAGGCTACAACCAAGGAGGTTTCAAAAACAACAATCTCTCATATAGGAGTACCAATGTGGCCAACCCTCAAGACCAAGTTTATCCACCTCAACAGCCTCCACAGCAACAAAGCTACATCCCTAAACAACAACATCAAGTGTTCCAGCCTCCATTGTGTCCCCCACCAGGGTTTCAGACTAACCAAGGCCAGGAACAAGACTTAAGGGCAATGATGCAACAGTTGTTGATTGGGCAAACACAAGGAAAGATTGAGGAGGCCAAACAGTTTGCTGAGTTGAATCAAAGACTCACTTCACAGTACAATGATCTAAACATGAAGTTTGAGGGTCTTAACTCAAGAGTGAAGTATATGGAGAGTAACATTGCCTCTACTTCAGCCCCTAAACCTAGCCAACTCCCTGGAAAAGCTGTCCAAAATCCAAGGGAGTTCACAGCCAAGGCCATTCAAGTTCATGAGAAAGAAGTCACTGAGGACAGTGAAGTCCAAGTTTGGGGGAATTTATCAGTTACTGAAGCCCCAAGTGATGTTTTTGCAAAGCAACTGGAGTGCGACACTGCACTCGACATTGTACTCGAACAGCCACTCGACCGAGTGCATGCTCGAGTGGTTGATCGAGTTGCAGATACAGAAGCTGTTAAGCCTGCTAGATACATTCCTCCTGCTTACAAACCGCCTCTACCATTCCCAGGACGTTTCAAGGCACAAAAGATAAGGGAACTGAGGGAAATTATTGAGAAAAAAAAAAAAAAGATGGCTTTGCAACAAGAGGAAGTGAAAGTCTTGAAGGAAGTAATGGCCATACAAGAGATTACCATTGCTTACAAGGAAGAAGAGAGAGGGCCTGACTTGAGCAAATTTGTTCAGAATCCTTCCTACAAGGACATGCTGCTTGAATTATCCAAGATGAAAGCTCAGGAACAAGACATGAAGGACTTAAGAGAGATTGGGGAAGCTGTTATACCAACAAAACTTGAAGACCCTGGATCATTTGATCTACCTTGCTCCATTAGCTACATGCACTTCAACAAATGCTTGTGTGATCTGGGAGCTTCAGTGAGCCTAATGCCATACTCAGTGGCTGAAAAGTTGGGGTATGAATACTTTAAGCCTTGCAATCTCTATATTGGCATGGCAGATGGATCCAAGAGGGATGTGCTTGGGATAATTGAAAACTTTCCAGTAAAGATAGGAAAGGCAAGAATCCCAACTGATTTTGTGATCATGAACATGGACCAAGAGCCAGAAGATCCTCTCATCTTGGGGAGACCATTCTTAGCCACAGTTGGAGCTGTAATAGATGTTAAGATGGGAACCATCAAACTTCATCTTGCTAAAGACTTCACTATGAAGTTTGACATCAAGAATGCTAATCATCAGCCTACTATTGAAGGTCAACACTTTATGATAGGGAAAAAGGCTAGTTGTGAAGATTTTGAGGAAGGAGGGAACCCTAGGATTAAAGGTTCAGCCCAAGCTAAGACTGTCCAAGAACTAAGGGGTTCAGTTCAAGTGCTAGCTGGTTTAGTAAAGGAACTTCAAGCTCAGCTCAACAAAAGGTCTTTGAAGAAGGCAAAACCAAAACTCAAGTTTAAGAAGAAACATGGTTCAAGTGTTAAGGAAGTAGTGATCAAGAAGGAGCACCAAGGTTACCAAGCAGAACCAGGAGGGATTTCATCACCTCCTTGGTCTCCTAATCAAGTTTAAAGAGCTATAAGAAGTGAAGCTTAGTGACTCTAAACAAGCTCACTAGGGAGGAAGTCCCTAAGGTATCCTTTGTAAATATAGTTTATTTTCCTAGTAGTTTTGATATGTTTTACTTTATGTTTGTGTTAGACATGCTTTTTGAGGAAGAATGTAGTTGGATAAAGAAAGATTTGGACTTGGAGAAGGAGACTCGAGCACCCACTCGACCGAGCACCAGCAGTGCACTCGACCGAGTTCCAGCACAGACAACCATATGGCTTCCCACCTCAAGCTGCTTATCCAGGTTACCCTCCCATCCCACCCCACTACTTCACGGATCCAGCCCTCTACCACCAGTTCTACCAACAGTTCTCCCAGCAGCAAGGACAGAGTTATGACATCCGCAGTCCAGCTCGACCCCCCCCCACTCGGACATGCACTCGACCGAGTCACGGTCGATCGCCATCGTCGAGCTGCCCCAATCCCCCTCTCCAAGTCACCAACAAGACCCCAGCTACACCTTTGATAGCATGCAGGAGGATGTGGATAGTTTCTTCTACAATCCTTGAGGTAACACTATCACCTTTCCATTGTAAATACCATTTGCATTTCATATTGTGTTTTGTTTTAAGTCTTGAATCCTCCAACAAATTTCTTTCACACAAGGGACTGTGTGATTTAAGTTTGGGGGAGGGTTTGA
Organism: Camelina laxa; assembly: GCA_024034495.1. Lineage (NCBI taxonomy): Eukaryota > Viridiplantae > Streptophyta > Magnoliopsida > Brassicales > Brassicaceae > Camelina > Camelina laxa. The sequence continues at coordinate 23,326,700 of CM043880.1, read as the reverse complement.
GATAGCATTTGACATTGTGTTTTGTTTTCTTATTTCAAATTTTTAGCATCATCATGTTAATATTTGCATAGCATCTAAGGCATAGAAAAACCCTAAAAATTTGAAAATTTTTGCAAAAATCTTTATAAAAAAAAGAGTGTTCATGAAGTTTGCCTTGCATATTCAAGTATTTTGTTTATCATATAGGACTGCTTGCATTAGGGATCTATGATGAGTATTTCCTTGTTAGCTTGCTCATTCACTAGACTAGGATCAATGCCCAAGTTAATAGTACTTTGATGCTAGTTGAGTGGTTAGAAGCATAAGATTGAACCAAGCATTGAATTCCTGCATTGCATTTAGTCTAAATTGAAGCATGTTGTGATTTGATGCCATTTCCTATTTATAAGAACTTAATATTGACTTTCAATTATCAATGTGTGCATTGCTTTAAACTCATGGATACCATATACATATTTGGATCATCTTTCTCCTTTTTACCACTCTTGTTGATCCAAGTAGCTGATTTCCTCATTAAGAATCAGTTTCCCCTACCCTTAAACCAACCCTTCTTTCAAGCCATGTTTATTCTTGAGTGTGTGAGGCCTATTTTTAGGATTGAGCTTGGTAGAAAGTGTTAGGTTTGAACTGACAAGAGTAAAGCCTTGTGTAGTTCTAGTTTGCATTTTTCAAACTAGATAGGACTAGGTGGTTCATTTGTTGGGTTTGGGACTTGAAAGAAAAGAAAAGAAAAAAAAAAAAAAAAAAAAAAAAAGAAAAAGAAAGAAAAAGGGTATAGTCTTTAAGAGGAGATTGTGTTTAAGCAAAGTCTAGTGAAAGGATGGGAAGCAAAAAAATGTTGAAGATGGTTCTAGTTAAAGAAAAGAAAAGTCTAGCAAAAAGCTTGTATGTCTTAAGATTAAGAAGAAAAGAGAACCATAGCAAATAAGTAAGAATCCCCCATCCCACTAGAAAGATCAAATAAGAAACCTCTCCTAAGACTTGAAAATCAAAAGAGAAAAGGGTGAAAGAGAAAAGAAGAAGTTAAAGGGTAGCACTAGGATCATTTGGGTTTAGATTGCTAGGATAAACACTTTGGGTACCTTTGGGTAGACAAGGTTTTATTCTTGTATGTGTCTAGGTGTTCTTACCTTTAGCATTCTTCTAAAGCTCAATCCATTTTTTATGAGAGAACCTTGATATTGATAAGCCCCACTCTAAAAAGAGACCATCATTGTCTCAAAGCCTTTACCTCCAAGCCAAATGAGTTTAAGCATTGCATAGAATTGATTCATCTTCTTGATTAATGAATGTTAAAGGAAATGGTTGATTTGAATGCATGTGGATATCTAAGGCTCAAATCAGTAAAGGTTGTGACATGTTTGTCTAAAGTCTTTAAGTACAACTCATTCAACTTGCATCATAGTACTAGTAACTTGGACATTGATTCTAGATGGTCTGTTTGCAAGCTTTAGGAGCTGAGATCCCACTTTCAAACCTCACCTACATTCTTATGTCTTGCTTATTTGCTTGAGGGCAAGCAAAGACTAAGTTTGGGGGTGTTGATGTTCATATATTTTACCCTGTTTTCCCTTAGTATATTCACATCTTTTGCATCTTTTGCTATCCATTTTCACCATTATTGCATAGCTTTAGGACCAATCATGCATTAGAGTTTAGTTGCATTGCATTTGCATCTTTTCATGCATAAACAGGTGATTTTGGAGCTTAAGGAGCATGGAAGCAATGTTGAGGAAGGAGTGAAGCAATCATGAAGGGAAAGCAAGAGAGTTAAGGCTGAAATAACAAGGTCCGGAGTCCAACTCGACCGCACACTCGACCAGACACTCGACCGTGTGCTGAGGAGGACTCGACCGAGTGGACAATGCACGAGAGAAGCCAGCTCGACCTGCCACTCGACCGAGCACAGGTCGAGTTGACCGAGCCGTTGACTATTTTGTCTTTTAGCATTTTTAGGGCTTCCACTCCCCTCCTATATAAAGCCTTGTACCTGCAGCCACAAAAAGAGCCAGCTTAGAGTCAGCTTTTAGTCAGCTTTTTAGATATTCTTAAAAACCTAGTATTTACCTTTTTGGGATTTATTCCTTTTGCTTTTTTATTTTCCTAAGATCTTGTGCTTGAAAAAGACTAAATTTCTCATTATTGTTAGTTTAATAACTTTCTTAATATTGAGAATTTAAGTTTCATTTCTTTTTCAATATTGTAGATCTTTGTTTTATCTATCTAATGATGCAAGTTTCAATCTTTTCTGGGTTTATGATTTTGATGTTTATCATGTGTTCTTGTGAGTAGTAGTTTAGGATCTTGAGGATGGGTTAGGCTGGGCTGTGAATGAGGTTTGTTTGGCTTGATCAAGCTTGATTGTTGTAGATCTCTTCTAGGGTAGATGTTCTTAATGCTGATCCTATATCTGAGAGGGTAGGATCTGATTTCAAGCATCTTAGCATCACACCAATGTTTAAGAGGCATAGATAAGGCTAGATCTAGAGCTTACCATCTTGCTTGCTAAGAGATTAGAAGTTTTGTTTGGTATGAGACATATTTCTTACTGCCTGCTTGTGTAGATTCTTTACTATGTGAGAGCAAGTCTAGAAATGCATAGGTTTGATTGTTTCTTGACCATGAGAGTGGGAGAAACTTGTCTTGGATTCATATGTCTAGAGATTAGCTCATGTTGTTTGAGATTTGTTGATCAAGTTAGATAGCCTCAATCATTAGTCCAGCCCATGAATCCCTCCTCAAGTCCTTCTTTGTTTATTGATTTTTCAGTCTTAATCTTGTTGCTTGATTGTAGTTTGATCTGTCTTTGCATTACTCTGTTTTTATTGCATTGCTCGTCTCGCGTTTAGTCTAGCTCGACCACTCACTCGACCTACACTCGGTCGAGTGCTGGCTCGAGTTCATCCCCAGAACTCTGCTATTTGTGATTTGTGATTGTCTTGTTTCATTCCTGTTCCATTTCTGTTGCATCCATTTAGTGTCCTGTTCATTATTGTCTTGCATTTGTTCTTTATCTTAGTTTCTGTTTCTGTTGGTTGCATCATCACTGTCTTAATCATTCTATTTCATTTGCATTTAGTTCTTAGTTCATTTAGTTTACCTTCTGCACTTTACACTTTCATCATAGGATTGTTTAGTGGCAACATCCTTTTCATCTGGCTTAAATTAGATCTTTATGCATATCTTAACTGTTTACAACCACTCAAATTGGATTGATACCCCTTATACTGCAACTGCATAAGGGGAATTGAAACACCTTACCCATCATTGCATACATTCATCATCATCCATTCCATCTTGACTCACCTCACCATAAAAACCTTGTTTCAATATGCGACTGATTTGCCACGCTGTTAGGACTACGTCAATATGTCACTCTTCTGCTACCTTTTAGCGACATATTTGCGACGCTATTGTGACTAACACCTAAAGAATTTGCGACTAACACCTGATTTAGCAACTCCTTTCTGATTGTTTACCCACTCTCGATATTTTTAACTTCAAATTTCATATTTGAGATTCATTTACATGTTTAGTTTTATGTTAATTCTTTGTTTTGCTCGACTTTATCAATAATACTTTCTCAAAGTTTTAAATTTCAATGATTATAAACTAAACATCTATAAGTTCCAAATCTATCATAAGTGTTACATGTTCTTCAATAAGAACGTGTTGCAATGGAGAAAAAATTTCAAAACTAAGTGATGAAAACAATGTTTTAGTAAATCTTACTATTACATGTACTTTATACTAGTAGAGTGCTCATGAGTGATTTATTTAAACAGTTTCGTTCATAATTTGTAGAAATCAAGATTTTTATTTTGTGATGTATATTAGGTAGTCGTCACAAAAAGGTCACAAAATGAGACTGATTAAGAATAGAGAGTCATAAAAGTGTCACATTTTGTGACTATATATACAGAATGTTACAAACCAGTCACAAATTACCTACATATATGCTACTTATTAGCGACTAAAACTTGAGGTTGTGACGATTTTGCTTCCATTTAGTGACCCTCGCGATTTCATTTATATATTTTATCAATTGAGATTTGCCAATATGTTAAGTTCTAAGGTTTCTATGTTAATTTAAACTACTATAGATAGTGAATCATTATTATACAACTAAAACTTTAATTTTTCTATGGTTTACACAAGTTTTCAAATATATAATTTGACAATATTGAATGGCTAATATTTTGAGTTAACCATTTTTGCATTGATTTGAACTAATATATTTATATACTCTTTCTAAATATTTCAATTTTAGATGTTTTCGTTAAAATCTTTGTAAACAACAAGTCATGTAGAAGATGGTACATAGGTTTTTAATGTAAGGTTATGTAAGTTAGAAAAAAACTTACCAAATGATTGTTTTACCTCTTCAAATTAAATATATACTTCACAATTGGACTATAAGTGCTTTTAAGTCTTACGATTATTGTATTTAGATCTCAAAGTTAATAAATCTAGAATACTGGTTTGTGACTCATACTATTACGTCACAAAAGAGTCACTATTTGTGACGAAAATGCAACTGAAAAATATTACGACTATGTTACTACGCTATTGTGACTAATTTTCTAAGATTTTTGGGACTATTTTGTCTCTGTTTAGCAACTCCTTGGGATTTGAAAAATATAATTTGAAAATATTGAATGACTAATATGTTGAGTTAACCGTTTTTGCATTGATTTTAACTAATACATTTATATATTCTTTCTAGAAATTTAATTTTACATGTTTTATTTAAAATCTTTGCAAACAACAAGTTATGTAGAAGATGGTTATGTAAGTTAGGTGATTTTAATTTTATATGTAAGGTTATGTAAGTTGGAAAAAAAACTTACAAATAATTATTTTACCTCTTAAAATTAAAGATACATTTCACAATTGGACTATAAGTGCTTCTAAATGCTTATTGCCAATTTATTCTAGTCACTTTTTTCTTTCTTAATTTTAAATGATATAAACTTTCTAAACGAATGATGTAACTATTATATATACTCAAAATTGAAATCAATCAAAAAATTTAGAATATATTATTTATAAATTTAATCGATTTAAAGTAAAATTAAATCTAATACTTTGTAAATCCTAAACTCCTAATTTCGAAATTATGAGACAAAATGATGGTAAATTACCATAATTTACTTAAAGGAAAAATAAATAAATAAGAAAACATCTCATTGGCTAATCTTTAGTGGCAAAGATTATCATTTGGTGTGTTATCTACCATTGATAGATTTAATCCAATGGACAAAAATCATCTTTGTCTTTCCTTCCTTTCTCTTCCTTCCTTTCTCTTCATCGTATCTAGTAAATCAATTTTGTTTGTTTCCCTTCTTCTTTCTCTCCTCTTTTCTAATCTCTTGGTTTAGCCCCCTTCTCCTCTTCATCAAGTGAAATCGACAAACCCGGAAAATCAAATCGTTACAAAAAACTCAGGTGATACCAAAGTCTTCATAGGCAGAGCCAAACGCTGCCTCTACGCCGACCACCATATAAAGTACGGCAACTGCGTCGGTGAAGATGGTGGAAACAGAAACAAGTTTGTCTCTTTCTCTCTCAGTATCCTTCTCAATCTACTTATATGTATGTGTATTTGCTTGAGATATGAGGTTGTAATGGTTTTGCTATTCAGATCTAGTTTCCCAACACATCTTTACTGAGATACATCTAGGGAATTCCTATGTGTTTTAATTCTCTCTTTGGTTTGTATATTAGATTTCATCGGTAGATCTGAAGAATAAGTATCAAACGACGACATAGGTGATACTGGAAATGGAGGACCACCGTTGAAGGTGCTTGGGCCGTTCACCACCAATACATCTCAAATTCTCCAGCGTCGCATCACCGACACTCTGGTTGTCGTATCGACGTCTCCGGCCACCGCATCTCCGTCTCCGGCCACTACCAGCCACTACCACCGTTTAGTTCTCCGTCGCTCCGGTCGATGATGGTAATATATAGATATAGTCAAATAGATATATACATTGTATTTTCGGTTTAAAATGATAATTACAAATAAAATTATTTTTGATTTCCTTTTCTTTTATATAATAAATCTTTTTATTTTTTGTTTTTTCTTCTTAATTTGGTCGCAAAAACGTGAGTAATATGCGACTTTAAATGACCTCAAAATTTAGTCTCTATTTTGAGTCACAAAAACTGACTAGAGATATATGTCACAAATTAGTCTCTAATATATGACTACATAATAGAGTCTTAACGTAGTTCAAATTTAGGACTCTAAAATAAGGTCACATAGTAATCGGTATTTTGCGACTATTTTGGGACCATGAAAATTTGTGACCAATTTTTAACGACCATCTCAAATAGTCGTAAAGTAGTCGTATATAGCATATTTGCGACGATATTTGGAGTCACAAATAGCATGTTTTCTTGTAGTGGAAGTAACCAGAGGATTTGTTGAGCATGGGATTCTTTCGTCCTATAACTTCATCATAGGTAGCGTCGGTGTTGTAAGAGTAGAAAGAAGGACGAGGTATGGATTTTATGAGTTCCTTGGTTTCATAGGTTACTATAGAAGGTTTGTGCAGGGTTTGCGAGCAAGGCACGCCCAATGACTAAGTTGACAGGGAAGGATGTTCATTTTGTTTGGTCACAGGAGTGCGAGGAGGGCTTTGCAAGCCTTACGGAGATGTTGACTACTACGTCAGTGTTGGCTTTGCCTGACCAGGGAGAACCCTCTGTGGTTTTTACGGATGCATCTAGAGTTGGTTTGGGATGTGTGTTGATGCAGCATGGGAAGGTGATTGCCTACATTTCGCGGCAGTTGCGGAAGCATGAGGGCAACTATCCTACTCTTGATTTGGAGATGGCTGCTATAGTTTTTGCCCTGAAGATTTGGAGATCTTATCTTTATGATGCAACGGTACCGGTGTATACAGATCATAAGAGCCTGAAGTATATATTCCCTCAGCCTGAGCTGAATTTGAGACAGAGGCGGTGGATGGAGCTTGTGGCAGATTATGATTTTGATATAGCTTATCACCCTAGTAAGGCTAACTTAGTTGCAAATGCTCTGAGTCGGAAGAGAGTAGCTTTGGCTCAGGAGCAGGAGATGGAGTCTCTAGCAGGAGAGATCAGTGCTTTGAGGTTGTGTGCTGTTTTTCTGGAACCGTTGGGTTTGGAGGCGGTTGTTAGAGCAGATCTTCTGAGTAGGGTGCGGTTGGCTCAGGAGAAGGATTTGGGGCTGGTGAATGCCTCAAAGGATGTTGATTCAGAGTATCAGGTCTCCGATAATGGTACTATCTTGGTGCATGGTCGGATTTTTGTGCCCAAGGATGAGGAGTTGAGGCAGGAGGTCCTGAGAGAGGCTCATGCGAGCAAGTTTTCTATTCATCCAGGAACGACTAAGATGTACCGTGATCTCAAGAGGTACTATCACTGGGTCGGGATGAAGAAGGATGTAGCTAGTTGGGTCGTGAGGTGCGATGTGTGTCAGCTAGTGAAGGCTGAGCATCAGGGTCCTGGCGGGTTACTGAAGAGTCTACCCATTCCTGAGTGGAAGTGGGATATGATCACGATGGATTTCGTGGTAGGATTGCTAGTGTCTCGGACTTTTGATGCTATTTTGGTCATTGTGGACTCTAAGTTCACTTCGGTGTTCTGGAAGGCATTTCAGGCAGAGATGGGCACTATGGTGCATATGAGTACAGCTTATCATCCCTAGACCGATGGACAGTCAGAGAGGACGATCCAGACGCTAGAGGATTTGCTGAGGATGTGTGTTGGATTGGGGTGGCCTTTGGGCAGATCACCTGAACCTGGTAAAGTTTGCTTACAACAACAGCTATCAGGCGAGTATTAAGATGGCTCCTTATGAGGCTTTGTATGGGAGACCATGCCGTACACCGTTATGCTGGACTCAGGTGAGGGAGAGGAGCATGTTCGGGGCAGATTTTGTTCAAGAGACCTCAGAGAATATTCGGGTTCTCAAGCTGAACATGAAGGAGGCTCAGGATAGGCAGAGGAGTTATGCTATTAGGAGGAGGAGAGATCTTGAGTTTCAGGTAGGAGACAGAGTGTACCTCAAGATGGCCATGTTGCGGGGTCCGAACAGGTCATTGACAGAGTCTAAGTTGAGTACGAGGTTTATGGGTCCGTTCAGAGTGATTGAGCGTGTGGGACCTGTATCATATAGGCTGGAGTTGCCTGAGGTTATGCGTGCATTCCACAAGGTGTTTCATATTTCTATGTTGCGGAAGTGTCTTCGTGAGGATGATCAGTTGTTGGCTAAGATTCCTGAAGATCTTCAGCCTAACATGACTTTGGAGGCGAGACAAATGAGGGTTCTCAGGAGGAGGATCAAGGAACTTCGGAAGAAGAAGATTCCTTTGACGAGAGTCCTTTGGGACTATGGTGGTTTGAAGAAAAGATTCCTTAAATAAAAGTTTCTAAAAGTGGAAAGTTTCCAAAAGTAGAAAGATCTAAAAATGGAAAGTTTTTTGGGAGTTAGAATTTGTCCATTTTTAGTGGTTGAGAGCCTTGGAGGGGCTTGTGTGGCCTTCGTGGCGGACTTTTGAGTCATTGTGCCCGTGTGTGGTGGTCTTTTGAGACATTGTGTGGCCTTTGTGGCGGGCTATTTAGCCAATTGTGTGGCCTTTACGGCGGGCTGTTTAGCCAATTGTGTGGCCTTTGTGGCGGGCTGTTAAGCCAATTGTGTGGCCTTTGTGGCGGGCTGTTATCCAATTGCGTGGCCTTTGTGGCGGGCTGTTTAGCCAGATGTGTGGCCTTTGTGGCGGGCTTTTTAGCCAGATGTGTGGCCTTTGTGGCGGGCTGCTTAGCCAGAGTGCCTGTTTAGGCGGTCCTTCGGGATAGATGGTCATTGTGATGGTCCTTTGGGACAGATGGTCTTTGTGACGGTCATTCGGGACTGATGGTCTATGTGACAGTCCTTCGGGTCGAGTGGCCTTGGTGGCGGTCCTGTTTAGGACAGATTGTTTGGCCTTGGTGGTGGTCCTGTTGAGGACATTTGTTTGGCCTTTGTGGCGGTCCTGTTGAGGACATTTGTTTGGCCTTGGCGGCAGTCCTGTTTAGGACATCTGTTTGGCCCTTGTGGCATGTATATGATCCCTGTGTGGTCATGAGGTATTCCAGTGAGGGGATATGTGGTTGGTAGGACATTGAGATGTTTTACTCGAACCACGGGAAGGAAACCTGGATAGGGATAGGACTCAGACGTGTTCAGAATTGTTTGCTTGCGACTCTTAGGGGACTTAAGTTCTCCTAGTACTGCCATATTCTGAGACTTTGTGGCTTGGGAGTATGGTTGGTATATCGACTTTGGATGACGATCCGGAGGCGCGCTGTAGGGTGGCAACCCGAGAGACGAGTATTGGATTTTCCTTATATATTATGGCATGCGGGTTTAGGCCCGATGAGGAGCTAACATTATGGCATGCAGACTTAGGTCTGATGAGGAGCCAATAAAAACTCAAGGTTTAGGCCTATGAGTTAAGGAAAGTTCAAAAGTCGAGAGCAAATGACGCCTGGAGCATGAGTCTATCGCCTAGAGGTGACCTTCTGTAGATCGGTCGCAAGAGTGCGGGCCGTGGAGACGGTTGCACGGGAGTCCTTGACTGATGGTTATTCAAGATTCGAGGACGAATCTATTTTGGTGGGGGAGAATTGTAACATCTGTATTCAGGGAATATAGTTTGGGTTATGTTGAGTAAACCAAAAGAGTGGATTTTAATAAATTTTGGTTTAATTAAATCCTGGTTTAATCTAATTAAACCAAAAACCCCTAATCTCTTTCTCAACTCACGCCTCCTCTCATATCTTGTGCTTTGGTCGACATTTTCATCTGAGAGAGGGAGAGAAAGGCAGTTAAGTGTTGGTTATTTGGTGCAAAGGAGAAAGAGAAGGAGATCAAACTTTTTCATTAGTGTTAAGAGAGAAACAGAACTGTCAGGGTTTGGGAGAAAGAGGATTCGACTGGTCATATCGTTTTGAAAGGTACTGATTTTTGGTATGGTTGTAACTAAGAGATTTACGTACACTCGCCTTTTTACAGAAGTGATTTTTGGTTAATATTCTAGGAGATATTGGTAGTTTCGTGGGGCGTTTCTTCTCATTCGCGGATTGAGACCAGCGGGTGTTACGGGGATGATTGCGGTTTCATCTATAATCGGATCGTGCTGAAAATTTGTGGGAAGTTTCTGGACGTATATACCTTGCTTTTCACCGGAGGGATTAGAAAGTTAACGGTTAGTTCTGATTTCGTGGTTTCACTTGTGAGGTTGTTCTTTTCTGTTTTTCTGGCAATTTTTTTTCAATATTTGTTTGTTGTTGTGATTGGTTGTAGGAACAAGTTTGGTTGTTCTTGGATATTGGAAAGCCTCTCATTTGGTTGTATTTAGTTTTGTGAATCATTTGTTAAGGTAAGTGCAGGACCATGGCTTATCTAAGCTGGAGATTTCTCTAATCTGCTTGTTTATGTGTTGTTTGGCTTGTTGATTGTTGATTGATGATTGTTGGTTGATGGTTAGAGATGTCTTTATTGCTTGTGTGTATGGTCCAGTAGATGGGAGGATTGCCTTACTGAGTGCTTATTAAATACTCATGCATTGTAATATGTGTTTGTGGTGCAGGTAAAGGCAAAGTATGACCGTGGAATCAGGGCGATGAAGAGGAGGATGTTCTAGTGGTTCGCTTGGTTGTCTGGATTTTGTTAGGTTGCTAGAGTGGAGTCCTAGAATATTTTTTAGGATTGTTGGTTCTTTGGTTTATGTTGTTTGGATCATTAGTTTATGATTTGGAATTAATATTGGCTATTTATATTTATTGGATATTAGTAATGTTTTCCACTGATGATTGTTATTGTGGTTAGGTGGCTAGTGGGTATGGAACCACTAGTTGTAGTTTATTATTGTATTATAGTTCTATATTTATTATTTATTATTAAAAAAAATGTTATTCCACAGTGAGTTTGTGTGTGACATGGAGTTAGTCAATTGTGTGTGGCATGGAGTCTTAGAACATCCTATTCGAGCCTACAGTGTGATTCCACGGTGAATTTGTGTTTTTTTGTGTTTTTGTGTTATGTCATGATTGCTTGTTAGCCTCTGTTCTTGGAAGTCTAGTTGTTAAAGGTGTTTGAGTTGTTGGTCGTGGACGGGGATGTGGTCGTGGTCATGGTCGGGCAGGTCCCGAGGCCAGCAAGTGTGTGGCCCAGAGTTCCACGAGGAAGTACGTCAGAGGGTCGTAAGCGTATCAGGAGGGACCAGAGAGGGTTAGCCGGTGAGAATGTCGGGGGTGCTGGAAACCCAGGTGTGGGGTTGCACCAGGTATAGCCCAGGGTCGAGATGATCGCTTGGCGAATTTGTTGGTGTGCTATTGGAGCGGTTACCGAGAGGGGTACCACTGCAGGCTCCAGTTGTACCACACTTGGCGGGGTGCAGCCGAGGGCTGTAGATGTTAGGACTTTCCTTCTTATGTTAGGAGGATTGAGCAGTTATAGACGCAAGTGCGAGATTCTTCTCGAGAGGTATCGGGCCTAGAGAGGCGGATAGGTGGACATTTGTAGTTGGAGCAGATATTTTCTCTGTTTGGTGGGTAATCCAGTTGGATATTAGAAGTTGAGTGGGCAGGTGTAACATTGCAATGTTATACTCGGACCACATGAAGTACTTTTGGTCGGAAGATGGTTATAGTCTTTAAGGATTGTTGCTCTTGAGAGGATGGTGGTTTCCTTGAGGGGATGAGTAGTTCTCCTGATACCGAGATCTTAACGACTGTGGTCCAAAAGTGAGATGGTATAACTTGAAGACGCTAGTCTGAGAGTGAGATCGGTATGGCCCGAAGGTTGCGACCTAAGGGTGGAGGAGTTTGAAGCAAGCAATGCCTAGGACGCGAGTATAAACATAATGACGGAATGGGGACCTCGAGAGTTGATGGTTGTTTAATCTTGGATTTTAGTTGTGTGGCCGATGTGCTTACTGGTGTTTCCAGAGGTCCAGCGGGTGTTGTGAGTGTGGTGACAGGTTTTGGTCAGACCAAGATGACCGTATTGCGGATTTACTGACAATATTGTTGGAGAAGCTTTAATAAGATGATTAGTTCTTATGAAATCTTGATGTGGAATAGGTTAAGGGATTATGTGATTCTAAATATGGAAAGTGTTTAGGGAGTTAGAGTTTTGCTATTTATGAAAAGTGTCATTGCAAATGAAGAATAGGAAGTTCCAGAAAAGGAAAGTTTCCATAAATAGAAAGTTTTATGAATAGTTATGACTTGTCTATTTTTGGAAGGGGTATGTGAATTGCCGGAGAGGCGAAAAGTTTAATGGATGACCTGAAGTCTAATCAAAAGATAAGATAAAGATTAGTCTTCCTTTAATAGGGTTAGAGTATATATAGTAAAATAGAAGAGAACCCGGGTCAACTCGAAACAAACTGGAACAAACCCGATTCAAAAATAAAACAAGTGAGGTGATAAGTGAATCGGTCATGGCTTGGTCGAGTGCACTGGCCGCGTGGGTCCACTCGGTCGTGTTCTGGCCATGTGTGTTGATCGCGTGTGCTCTCGGATCGAAGACGATTGAACTCACTCGGTCTGCATTTGGCCGAGTGCCTTGACTGCTCGTGTCTTCGGTATTATGTCTCTCCACTTCCATCGGTTGGGCTTTGGCCGGGTGGCTTGGCCGCGTGGCTTCACTCAGTGACCTTTTGGCCGGTTGTCTTGGCCGCGTGTGGTCTCTCATCCCTTGTCACTCCTCCAACTCCACTTCTCTTTGCTTCTTTGCAACAAAATAGATCCTAAAGCTCCAATAATGATGATATTACTCCAAGGACCTGAAAATAACACACTAGATGCATATGCTCCTAAAACAACCTAGAATGACAAGATTATGCAACAAAACTATACAAAAACAAGGCATAAAACTCAACAAAAATACAAGATATCAACTCCCCCAATCTTATCTCTTGCTAGTCGTCAAGCAATAACCAACAAATGAGAGAGAGAGGTTTGAAAAAGGGATTCAGAACCAAAAAGTATCAACAAAGGATTCAAACCACAGTCCTTAAATGTAATTTAATGGTGCTAAGATCAATCAAAGTGCTTACAAATATTTTGCTAATGCTTATCACAATGCACCACTCTAGTTCACTTCCTATCTATTGGCAAAGACTTGCAATCCTATTGAACATCTCTTTCACATTCATTAAAGTGCTTGGTGTGATCTTGCAAATGGAAAATAAATGAAGCTCAATTGGTTTAAGGGAAAGGCTGTTTATAAAGTGGTTGGAAATGGTGTTTTTGGGTGGTTAACTCTCAAACAAAAAGGAATGCTAAACAGTCATGAAATCTATCTAAGACTGAGAATAATTTGGGCATACAAAGCTTAGCTCTTGATGTTCTACCCACCTAGAAGCTTTTCTACCCTTTTGCTCATCTTTCTTAATCCCCCTTTTTTTTGCAACTTCAGGTCTTATTCTTTTTTGTATATCTCTAAGGCTGTTCTTTGCTTTAAACACTAGCTCCTTTTATATCTTATTCTTTCCTTGCTATGCTCCCAATCTTATTTGATTTTCCTTTACTCATTTCTTTTTGATTCTAGGAGATTATAACAATACTTTCTATCCCTTTTTCTTTGAGGCTTAGAGCTTATAACCAAACTTAACCTTAGAGACTTTTTCTTTCTTTTGACCAAGTAAACCTTTATTTCCCTTCTTATTCTCTCTTGTTCCCAAACTTGAACCCAAATCAACATTCTAACCACCTATTTCTTTCACAACCATTCCTATTAGCTAGCTATAAAGATTCCAAACCTAGCTAAAACAAGAGCCAGTTCTTTGTCATTCTCAATACTCTCAAGATTTCACAAGCTATAACATTATCAAGAAAAGGCCTCACTCAATGAAACAAGATTTTGGTGGTGGTGAATGTGAATGATGATGAATGTATGCAATGAATGGATGGATGGTAAGGTGTTTCAATTCCCCTTATGCAGTTGCAGTATAAGAGGTGTCAATCCAATCTGAATGTTTGTGAACAGTAAAGATGTGCATAAAGATCTAATTTAAGCCAGATGTAAAGGATGTTTGTCACTAACAATCCTATGATTAAAATGCAAAGTGCAGAAAATAAAACTACAAGAACTAGATGCTGAATGTAAATGAACAGAATGATTGTAACAGTAATGAAGCTAAAACAGAAATAGAAACTACTATAATGCAAGAAATAAACCTATGCAAGACAAGCAATGAACAGAAAACTAAATGAATGCAGCAGAAATGAAACAGGAATGAAACAGGACAATCACAAATCATAAACACAAGCTCTGGGGAAGAACTCGAGCAAGCACTCGACCAAGTGTAGGTCGAGTACAGGGTCGAGCTGGACTAAACGTGAAAACAGAGCAACACAATAAAAACAGAGCAATGCAAAAACGAATCAAACAACAATCAAGCAACATGATTAAGACTAACATATCAATAAACAAAGAAGGTCCTGAGGAGGGATTCATGGGCTGAACTAATCATTGGGGTTATTTAACTTGGTCAACAAATCTCAAACAAACTTTGAGCTAATCTCTAGACATACTATTCTAAGACATGTTTAATCCACTCTCATGGCAAGAAACAATCAAACCTATGCATTTCTAGACTTGCTCTCACATAGTAAAGAACCTACACAAGTAGGCATTAAGCAATACATCTCAAACCAAACAAGACCTCTAATCTCTTAGCAAGCCTAATGGTAAGCTCTAGATCTAGCCTTATCTATGCTCCTTAGACATTGGTGTGATGCTAAGATGCTTGAAATCAAACCCTACCTTCTCAGATATAGGATCAGCATTAAGAACATCTAGCCTAGAAGAAATCTACAACAATCAAGCTTAACCAAATCAAACAAACCACAAGATCAACCCAGCCTAACCCATCCTCAAGATCCTAAGCAAAATACTCACAAGAACACATGGTGAACAAAGTCAAAAACCCAGAAAATAATGAAACTTGCATCACTAGAAAGATAAAACAGAGATCTTCAATATTGAAAAAGGAAATGAAACTCGAATTCTCAATATTAAGAAAGTTATGAAACCAACAATATTGAAGAATTTAGTCTTTTTCAAGTACAAGATCTAAGAAATATAAAAATGCAAAAAGAATAATTCCCAAAAGGGTAAAATACTAGGTTTAGAGAATATATAAAAAGCTGCCCACTTTTGTGGCTGCAGGTACAAGGCTTTATATAGGAGGGGAGTGGAAGCCCTAAAAATACTAAAAGACAAAATAGTCAACGGCTCGGTCAACTCGACCTGTGCTCGGTCGAGTGGCAGGTCGAGCTGGCTTCTCTCGTGCATTCTCCACTCGGTCGAGTCCTCCTCAGCACACGGTCGAGTGTCTGGTCGAGTGTGCGGTCGAGTTGGACTCCGGACCTTGTTATTTCAGCCTTAACTCTCTTGCTTTCCCTTCATGATTGTTTTACTTCTTCCTCAGCATTGCTTCCACGCTCCTTAAGCTCCAAAATCACCTGTTTATGCATGAAAATATGCAAATGCAATGCATCTAAACTCTAATGCATGATTAGTCCTAAAGCTATGCAATAATGGTAAAAATGGATAACAAAAGATGCAAAAGATGTGAATATACTAAGGGAAAACAGGGTAAAATATATGAACATCAGTCAACAAATCAATACAAGGCTTGAAAGAAAAGGTTTGGGGTTCAAAGGTATGGCAAGAGGTTGGGTTAGACAATATAGATTGGCAATTAGAGATAGTTAACCCAAATAAAAGCTCCATGAGCTAGCATTCATAGTCCAGATGCAAGATAATTTAAAGATCAAATTAAAGTCTAAATAATATAGAGATGCAGCAATGATCAAGCAAGCTTTACACCAGAATAAAATGCTTTCAAGTGACATAATGCTTTATGCTTAGATTCTTCATTTTTTCCAAAGATTAAACAAGCACCAATGAACTATAGATGAGGGCTGTGGGTTCAATCCTAAGACTCTACTTTTACAAGGAAACTTCATCATTATCCCCAATGCAAATGCATACTAAGTGCTTCTAGACTCAATCCTAAACACAAGAATGAATATGCAAAGCTACATGCAAATTTTTTTAGCTTTTATTTAAAAATTTTCAATTTTTTTTAGTTTTTTTCAAAAAAAAACACATATCTATTAACAAATGCATGACACTAGAAAACAAAAGAAAATCAAAATAAAACACAATGTTAGATGGTTAATCTCTCCCCCAAACTTAATTCACACAGTCTCTGTGTGATTAAAAATTGGGAAAAAGACTAACAAGAAAAATTAAAGAAGAAATTTAAGAAAAGAATCTATTTACAAGGATTTGGAGTGTACCTTCTAGTTCATGGAGGAATCAAAGGAGTAGGAGGAGTTACTTGTGCAATGTGTTGGAGGCTTCTCTGCTCTTCTCTTCCTTCTTTGTCTCCTCTCATAAGCGGAAGCTCTTGGTGGGACATAGAAACCAATGGCATTACTAGGCTCACCATGGAATGAGTGTCTCTCCATCTCATCCTCAACTTCATCTTCTTGTTCTTCTCTAGAGTCCACAACAACTTCAGGGTTTGGATTAGAGGTACTTGCAATGGCAAACTTTTCTTCCACATTCTTCAATCTCTTGTGAATACTCTTCATCCCCTTGACCAACTTCTTGATATTTTTCCCTTGCCAGTTAGCCAAACGCTGGAGGAGATTGATGTGGCCGTGTGCTGCTCTAAGAGACTTGCTTGTAGTGGCCTCTTCAAATGGTTGGAAGGCATACCTAGCACTGCCATAGACTGGACTGGGTGGTGCTTCTTGCTCATTGTCCTCAGCCTGACTTCTCTCCTTGCTTGAAGTTGTGATTGGAATCACTGGTGCATCATCTTTGAAGGAGTAGAGGAAGTCATCTTGAATATGGCAGCATATTCCAAAACTGGCATAAAGGGATGTGACTTCCTTTTGGGGGAGTAGGAGCCTCTTTTTCTTGAAGCTTTTGTTGATGTACTCATAGTAAGCATAAAGTCCCTTCTCAGTTTGGCCATCCAAAAAGAAAGACTTCTTGAGGTAGACTTGTGATATTCATATATTTTACCTTGTTCTCCCTTAGTATATTCACATCTTTTGCATCTTTTGCTATCCATTTTCACCATTATTGCATAGCTTTAGGACTAATCATGCATTAGAGTTTAGTTGCATTGCATTTGTATCTTTTCATGCATAAACAGGTGATTTTGAAGCTCAAGGAGCATGGAAGCAATGCTGCGGAAGAAGTGAAGAAATCATGACGGGAAAGCAAGAGAGTTAAGGCTGAAATAACAAGGTCCGGAGTCCAACTCGACCGCACACTTGACCAGACACTCGACCGTGTGCTGAGGAGGACTCGACCGAGTGGAGAACACACGAGAGAAGCCAGCTCGACCTGCCACTCGACCGAGCACAGGTCGAGTTGACCGAGCCGTTGACTATTTGTCTTTTAGTATTTTTAGGGCTTCCACTCCCCTCCTATAGAAAGCCTTGTACCTGCAGCCACAAAAGTATCCAGCTTTTTAGATATTTTCTAAACCTAGTATTTACCGTTTTGGGATTTATTCTTTTTGCCTTTTTTATTTCCTAGATCTTGTACTTGAAAAAGACTAAATTCTTCAATATTGTTAGTTTCATAACTTTCTTAATATTGAGAATTCAAGTTTCATTTCTTTTTCAATATTGTAGATCTTTGTTTCATCTTTCTAATGATGCAAGTTTCAATATTTTCTGGGTTTATGATTTTGATGTTCATCATGTGTTCTTGTGAGTAGTAGCTTAGGATCTTGAGGATGGGTTAGGCTGGGCTGTGAATGAGGTTTGTTTGGCTTGATCAAGCTTGATTGTTGTAGATCTCTTCTAGGGTAGATGTTCTTAATGCTGATCCTATATCTGAGAGGGTAGGATCTGATTTCAAGCATCTTAGCATCACACCAATGTTTAAGAGGCATAGATAAGGCTAGATCTAGAGCTTACCATCTTGCTTGTTAAGAGATTAGAGGTTTTGTTTGGTATGAGACATATTTCTTACTGCCTGCTTGTGTAGATTCTTTACTATGTGAGAGCAAGTCTAGAAATGCATAGGTTTGATTGTTTCTTGACCATGAGAGTGGGAGAAACTTGTCTTAGACACATGTCTAGAGATTAGCTCATGTTATTTGAGATTTGTTGATCAAGTTAGATAGCCTCAATCATTAGTCCAGCCCATGAATCCCTCCTCAAGTCCTTCCTTGTTTATTGATTTTACAGTCTTAATCCTGTTGCTTGATTGTTGTTTGATTCGTCTTTGCATTACTCTGTTTTTATTGCATTGCTCTGTTTCTGCGTTTAGTCCAGCTCGACCACTCACTTGACCTACACTCGATCGAGTGCTTGCTCGAGTTCATCCCCAGAACTCTTGTTTATGCTTTGTGATTGTCTTGTTTCATTCTATTTGCATTTCTGTTGCATTTACTTAGTATCTTGTTCATTACTTGTCTTGCATTAGTTCATTAGCATAGTTTCTACTTCTGTTGGTTGCATCATTACTGTCATAATCATCCTGTTTCATTTGCATTTAGTTTTTAGTTCTTATAGTTTACTTTCTACGCTTTACATTTTCATCATAGGATTGTTAGTGACAAACATCCTTTACATCTGGCTTAAATTAGATCTTTATGCATATCTTGACTGTTCACAAACACTCAGATTGGATTGACACCTCTTATACTGCAACTGCATAAGGGGAATTGAAACACCTTACCATCCATCCATTCATTGCATACATTCATCATCATTCATCCATTTCACCACCCAATAAAATACTTGTTTCAACTTGATCAAGCCTTACAGCGTCAAAGTCAATCCCTCCTAGCTCAATTCCTTTTGCTTGGAAAATAGGGGTTGCAAGACCACCCATACTCAGAACTGGAGTCCTATCAGCTGTTGTCCAAACCCAATTTTGGTAGTGAAGCATTTGTTGAAGGAAGACAGCAGCAACACATGTATTTGCAGCATTGGACAAAGGAGGATTCTCTTCTTCATAGGTCCTTATGAAGGGTTGCAGCCCTGCTATAAGACAACCAAGTTCATTAGCTTGAACACCTCCAGCCTCTCTTCTTGCAAAAAGAGTGTGAGAGAGAACCTTGTGAGCATATCTCACTGTGGGATGTTGGATGCTTGAGTTCTTGATCTTACCAGGTTTGTACTTTCCCACTCCAATATCTTGCAAAAAAGACTGGTACTCCCTTGGTTGGAAGTTGTATTCCAACCTAGTTCCTGGCTGGAACCCATAGATAGCCCCTAGCTCTCCAAAAGTCATCATGTTATTCTTCCCTTGGACCTTAAATTCAAAATAGCCAAGATCTTTGGCTTCCTCCACCATCACATCCTCATATTAAGTCACTGTAAAAAATGCAAGGAACTCCCTTGTTGGCTCAACATAGGTGGGAAAAGCCATGTTGAAAAACTGTCCTCACCCCAAAGTAGTAAAGATAGTTTGCATGTCTTCAAGGAGGCCAGCATTGTGAAGGAACTCATGATCTGGATATCTAGTTGGAGCAAACTTCATCTTCTTAAGGCGCTGCATCAGTTGGGAGTAGGTAGGCTTCTTCTTGAGTGGCTTGCTCTGCTTTTCCTTAGCAGCTGGAGGTGGTGGAGATTCAGACTCACTTTCACTCATATCCCTTTCCTCTGAATCATTGTCCTCAAGCACAAGCTCCCTACTCTTCTTGCTCACTGGAGCTTTTTGTTTACCAAGGGAGGACTTTGACTGACTGGCCTTCGTTTTCTTGTCAACAACTCTCTCAGCAACCTCCTTTGCCTTTTGTTTGTCTCCAGGTTTCATGTTGGTTCTATCCATTGTTCCTATCAAAGATACAAAAACACTTGAGAAATATTAGTGAGGCTCTCTAAGAGCCACAACTTGAATTCACAACTAGCAAGTGCCAAGTAACTAAGAGATAGATTAACAAAACACAACCAAGGAACAAAGGGAATTAACTTGAATACAAACTTCACAATCAAACTCAAGGCTAATGCTTCTTAAAATTTTCAGAATTCACTAAACCCCCAAATATGATCAATTGGCTTCCAAAATTGCTAGTCTCTTCTAGAATGCTTAATTGAACTACAGACAAGGCAAAGAAACAATAAAACCAGAATTCCCCCAAACTTTTGATTTTTATAATTCTCAAGAACCCTAAAAGCTCAAATTTTTTTTTTTTCGGAATCTGGCATCAAACCAAGCAATTCAATCGAAATTGGAACCAGCTAACATCAATTACAAGCTAACCAACCTCAAATCATTACATAAATAACTTGGAAATCGATTCTAGCACATAATGGGTTCAAATTTGAATTAGAGAAAATGAGAGATTGAATATCTTACCTTGTGTTCGACGATGGGGAGTGCAGAACTAGCAGATGGGTATATAAACAAATAAAAGGGCTTGGAAAACCGAAACCAACACTCCAAAAAACTTTAAAATCGATTGAGATGTTAGAGAGATATTAAGTTTTTAGTGTTCTTAAGGTTTTCTTGCTCTTGAAATCGAATAAGGAGGAAGAGGAAGGAGAGAAATGGATTTTAGGGGGTGAGGGAAAGAATAAACCAGCCAAAATCGATTTGAAAAGTTGAAAAATTGAAATGGTTTATTAAAATTGAACCGATTTAAACCAAAAAGGGGTTAGAGAAGCTTTCCCGGATGGACTCACTCGGTCTGCTTTTGGCCGAGTGGAGTGACCGATGCTCTACACGCGGGGATGCCTTGACCGCGTCTCTAGGCCGCGCGTTCCCTCGGATCAAAACCACCATTTCACGCGATAAGTCACTCGGTATGCATTTGGCCGAGTGGAGTGACCGATGCTTCACACACGGAGACAACTTGACCGATTTCACGCGATAAGTCAATCGGTCTGCATTTGGCCGATTGACCCAACCGGTGCTTCACACACAGAGACAACTTGACCGCGTGTCCCGTCGGAGCAAAACCACCATTTCACACAAATTTTCCAAACTTTCGAATGTTTAATATTCAAAAACACAAAACTTGAAACACACATACTACAAGAAATGTAGAAGATATTTACATAAGGATACCATGGGAATGCCTCCCAAGTGCGCTGTTTTACGGCTCTAAGCGTGACGTTACCGCGCCGCTTAGGCGTCTTGAGGTTCTGAGAGAGAAACAATTGTTCCCTCCTCAATGAAATCATTGGCCAAGTAGTGCTTCAATCTCTGACCATTTACCAAAAACTCTTTTCCAGACTTGTTCAGCAACACCAAGGCTCCATAAGGTCTAACTTCCTTGATCTTAAATGGTCCTGACCAGCGGGATTTGAGCTCTCCCGGGAATAGCCTCAAGCGGAAATTAAATAGCAACACCAAATCTCCTTCCTTGAAAACCCTTGGAAGAATTCTTTTTTCATGAAATGCCTTTGTCCTCTCCTTGTAAATCTTTGAACTCTCATAAGCTTCAAGGCAGATCTCTTCCAACTCATTCAATTGCACCAAGCGTTTCTCATGAGCATTCTTGATATCAAAGTTAAGAAGCTTGACTGCCCACATTGCCTTATACTCTAATTCAACTGGCAAATGACAAGACTTTCCATAGAGAAGGTTGAATGGAGTGGTTCCAATTGGTGTCTTGTAGGCAGTTCTATATGCCCATAAAACATCATCCAACTTCTTTGCCCAATCCATCCTTGTGATACCAACTGTCTTCTCAAGGATTGACTTGATATCCCTGTTTGAAATCTCAACCTGACCACTTGTTTGGGGATGGTAAGGTGTAGCAACCTTATGCTTTACTCCATGCTTCTTAAGAAGACTCTCAAAGATCTTGTTGATAAAGTTTTTTCCTCCATCACTAATGACCATTCTTGGAATACCAAACCTTGGAAAAATGATTGTCTTGAACAGATTCAACACTACTTTTGCATCATTGGTAGGACTAGCTATAGCTTCCACCCATTTAGAGACATAATCAACAGCCACAAGTATGTAGCTATTACCATATGAGGAAGGAAATGGCCCCATGAAGTCAATACCCCACACATCAAACACTTCAACCTCTAAAATAGGAGTTTGTGGCATCTCATTTCTCCTGCTGATGTTGCCTTTTTTTTTACACGAATCACATTTGGAGATGATCTCTTGATTGTCCCTGAACATTGTAGGCCACCACAAACCAGCTTGAAGAATCTTTGTGACTGTGTTGAATGTAGCAAAATGACCTCCATAGGCTGCTCCATGACAAAGCTCTACTAACCCTTCTATATCCTCTTTAGCAACACATCTTCTATAAATTTTGTCCTTACAGAGAGTGTAGAGGTAAGGTGCATCCTAGTAATAGTTGTTGATGTCTTTGAAGAATTTCTTCCTAGCATATCCAACCAAATTTGGTGGCTCTAGACCACAAGCAAGATAATTAACATAATCAGCATACCAAGGACAATTCTCTTCTAACCTCATGACCTCTCCAAGTTTTTTCCCAGTTTCATGGCTCTTGTCAAGGAGTTGAATTGCCATTATCTGCTCTTCAGGTAGTGCATCATTGATTGGAATTTCATTGTCAATCCTTACTTGATATATGATCAGCTACTCCATTCTCAATACCCTTCTTGTCTTTAATCTCCAGATCAAACTCTTGAAGTAGCAATATCCATCTCAATAGCCTTAGTTAGCATCCTTCTTTGCTAAATGATGTCTTAATGCTGCATGATCAGTGTGAACAACTACTTTTGAACCCACCAAGTATTGCTTGAACTTCTCAAATGCAAAAACAATAGCTAAGAGCTCTTTTTCTGTTGTAGCATACTTGACTTGAGCTTCATCCAAGGTTCTACTTGCATAGTATATAACATGAAGCTTCTTATCCTTTCTTTGACCAAGCACTGCTCCAACTGCATAGTCACTTGCATCACACATGATTTCAAATGGTAAATTCCAATCTGGAGCTTGAACTATTGGGGCACTAACCAACTCTTCCTTTATCTTCTTGAAAGCTTGAAGACACTCCTCATTGAACTCTAAGTCAACCTCCTTACACAACAATTTTGTAAGAGGTCTAGCAATCTTTAAGAAGTCTTTAATGAACCTTCTATAGAATCCAGCATGGCCCAAAAAGCTTCTTATCCCCTTGACTGAGTTTGGTGGTGCTAAATTGGTCATCACATCAATCTTAGCTTTATCAACTTCAATACCTTTCTCAGAAATCTTATGACCCAACACAATTCCTTCTTTCACCATGAAGTGACATTTCTCCCAATTCAATACCAGATTTGTTTCCTCACACCTCTTTAAAACCCTGCACAAATTAGAAAGACAACCAGAAAAAGAATCTCCATAGACAGAGAAGTCATCCATGAAAACCTCCACAACATCCTCAATTAGATCAGAAAAAATTGACATCATGCATCTTTGGAAAGTAGTTGGAGCATTACATAATCCAAATGGCATCCTTCTATAAGCAAAGGTACCATCAGGACATGTGAAAGTAGTCTTTTCCTGATCATTCGGGTGTATGGGGATTTGAAAGAAACCAAAATAACCATCAAGAAAACAATAACGAGTGTGACTAGCAAGTCTCTCTAACATTTGATCTATAAATGGTATAGAAAAGTGATCTTTTCTAGATTCAGCATTAAGTCTCCTATAATCAATACACATGCGATGACCAGTTATAGTTCTAGTGGGAATTAGCTCATCTTTATCATTCTTAACAACTGTAACTCCTCTTTTCTTTGGCACCACATTACAGGTGAAACCCATGTACTATATGATATAGGATATATTATACCAGCATCAAGGAGTTTAAGAATCTCTTTCCTCACCACATCTCTTAAGTTAGGGTTTAACCTTCTTTGTGGTTCAATGAAAGTCATTGATTCATCATCTAAATGAATTCTATGCATGCAAAGAGTTCCAGAAATTCATTTAATATCATCAAGTGAATAACCAATAGCTCTCCTATACTTTTTTAATTCACCTAGAAGAGTAACAGTTTCTTGTTCACTAAGTTCTTCATTGATAATAACAGGGTAAGTAGAGTTTTTACCTAGAAAAGCATACCTTAGCCCCTTAGGGAGTGGTTTGAGTTCAATCTTGACTGCCTTAAGCTCACTCCAATCTTCATTTGAGTCTACTTGAACTGAACACACGATTTGCTTTTTTAACTCAAGGAAACTTCCATCATCATTAGCAGGCTTGTGAGAGTCAAGGATCTTTTCATACCCTTCACTATCTTCCTTTAGCAAACCAAACTCTCCTTGCTTAACTGGCAAAGTGCTTTGGAGCACATCTTCTATTGCCAATTCCTCCAAAAGCTCATCAGCTAAAGCTTCCATCTTCTCAATGTAGAAAACTTGACCATCAATTGTAGGCTTCCTCATGACTTGGTTGATGTCAAAAGTCAGAGCTTCCTTTTCCCAAATTTAATTGAATCTTCCCACTCTTCACATCAATCATTGTTCCTGCTGTTATTAAGAATAGTCTTCCCAAGATGAGTGGATCTTTTGGTTCTTCATCCATTTCAAGCACAACAAAGTCAGTAGGGATCTCAAAGTGGCCAATCATCACTGGTAAGTCTTCAAGCACTCCAACTGGTGTTCTAACTGATCTATCAGCGAGAACAAGGGTGATCATACACTTCTTGTAGTGAGTGAAGCCTAGTCTTTTGGCAACTGAGAGAGGCATCAAGCTCACACTAGACCCCAAATCACATAAACAATGGCTAAAAGATAGAGGTCCCAATGTGCAAGGCAGAGTGAAGCTACCAGGATCTTCAAGCTTCTTTGCTACTACCTTGTTTTGAATAATGGCACTACACTCATGAGTTAACATAATCATTCCTTGTAGAGCTTTCTTTTTCTCCAAAACTGCATCCTTGAGGAACTTGCTGTATGATGGGTTCAGCAAGAATGCATCAATGATAGGCATTGTGATAGCAACATCCTTCATTTGTGCATCAAACATAGCTCTATATTTGTCCACTTGTTGCTTCTTAAACCTTCCAGGAAATGGCAATCTTGGTTCATATGGTGGAGGCACAAACAGAGTTTCTTTGGCAACACCTTTACTTTTCTTGATAACTTCATCAATGGCCTTGTCTTGCTTGGGTTCCTCACCCACTTACTCTTCCCTTTGTCAACCACAACTTCTTCAGCCTCTTTGTCTTTACCCAGGTCTTTCAATATCAATTCATCTTCATCCTCAATCTCAACCACTACCTCCCCTCCTTTAGTCTTAATGTCCCTATTGAGCTCATTAGTTGGTAGTTGCTTATCACTCCTCAACATGATGGCATTGATGAACTCTTTTCGGTTATGTTCAGGCTTCCCTGGTAAAGAGCCCATTTGTATTGTTGATGATGAGGAAGTTTGTCCTTGGACTTATGTTTGCAACCTCTCAATCTTAGCATTTAACTCACCATAGACATTTTCAACCTTGTGGTGCATGGCTTTCATTTGTGTGGAAAGTTCAATGGCCCCTCTTCCTTGTCCTTCTAGGAGTTGTCTAAGTAGAGCATTTGTGTCATCTACTTGACCTTGAGGATGTGGTGCATTCATTTTGTTGCTGAGGGTGAGAATAGGTTTGATGCTTGGCTTGGTAGTTTCCTTGAGGTTTTGGCTGATAGTTGGGTTGGGAAGGAAAACCAGGTGGTTTTTGTGGTGGATAAGTATGATCTTGTGGGTTCTCCACATTGATGCTGCGGTAAGAGAGGTTTGGGTGGTTGCGGCAATTAGGATTGAACTTGTTATACCCTTGGCCACCTACATAGTTGACTTCCTCTTGATTTTCAACACAAGCGTCCATGCCTTCTTGATAAAGTTCACATTCATTGACAAAGTGAACTTGCTTTTGATTTGCCATAAGCATCTTATCCATCTTGTCATTCAATGCTTTGATCTCCTTGCGGTGCTGCTCATTCATATCAGAATAATCTCTGGAGGTTCTATCATAATCTTCTCCATAGTTCCCATCACTTTGAGCAAGATTCTCAACCAACAACATCCCTTGTTTTGCATTTTGGCCCGAGAAGTTTCCATTGCTTGCTGTATAAAGAAGCATTCTATACTTAGGCAAAACTCTATAGAGTGTACTCAACTGTGACTCGTTGGAGAAACCATGATGTGGACATTGAGAGATGTACCCCTTGAATCTTTCCCAAGCTTCACAAAAACTCTCATTTTCTTTTTGAGCAAAGATTGATATCTCATTCCTTAGTCATGCTGTTCTGGTAGTAGAGAAGAATTTGGATAAGAAAGCCTTCTTGCATTGATCCCAGGAGGTAATTGAGTTGTGAGGCAGATTCTTTTCTCAGATGTGAGCCTTGTCACCAAGAGAGAATGGGAAGAGGCGCAGCTTGAAAGCATCTTCAGAGATACCATTGATCTTAACAGTCCCACAAACTCTATCAAATTGATCCAAGTGATCAAGAGGGTCTTCCATTGCCAAACCATGAAATTTTGATCCTTGCACCATGTTGATAAGACTGGCCTTGATCTCAAAGTGATTGTTCTCAACTGGTGGAGCTCTAATACCAGCTCTATGTCCATTGCTCCAATGAGAGGGGCTTGTCTTGGCACATGGTTTGGAGCTCTGTCATCATTGGACTGGTTATTTCCATTATGACCAGCAGCAGGAGGAGGATTGTTGTCCATAGCTTGTCTTGCTAACCGGCGATTCTCTCTTTCAAGTCGGCGAAGGTCTTGAACAGGCTCAAATAAATTGGCTTGGCCTTGACTTCTCAAGTTCATACACCTTGCAAAAGAGAATTCAAAACACCAAAGCAAAACAAGTAAGTAACAATGCAAAGTAAATGAATAGGCTCAATCAAAGTTGAAATCCTAATGGTTAAATTGAATGCAAACGGGCAACGGCGCCAAATTGATGTAATACTTTTCAATCAATTAAATTATCAATCCACAATTAGCATTAATCAACACACTAAGAATACACAAAAATACTTAATCTATTCTTAAACAGGAAATATGTTCTTTTGTAACAATTCAATCAACAAACTGATTCAAATAAAGAAAACAAGACAATTCAAACAAAGCAAATTCAAGAAACAGAACACAACTAGCAATAAACTTTAAATCAAGATTAAATAAATGAACCTTGGGCAAGGTTATTGACTTGGGAGATAGTTAATCAATCCTAGATGTCTAAGTAACAAACAAGAACAATCCTAAGGCTAAGAACACTTATGCAAATCAATCCATTTCCATGATAGAGATTCCTATGCTAGCTAAGTGATAATCAACAATTTCCAAAGGCAATCACTAAGCAAGCATGCATTAAGATCAAATCTAAATACCACTAAACACCCTAATCATCAGTTTCCATTGGCTAGGAATGCAAAGCTCTTGATTAATTTGGTTCAGGAATTTTATCAACACCTTATGGGCATGGAAATCCTAACATCTAGATTTTAAGCATGATCAAAGCTATCTAGCATTATTAACATTAATCAAGATATGAAACATAAAAATAAAGCCTTAGACATCAAAGATCAATCATCTATCTCCCTAATCTACCTAGCCCAAAGTTCTAAAGGATTTACTCACTCATCATCATGATCACACAAAGGAAAAGGTTTGATATTTGTGAAAGCATAATAAGAGATTGTAGATTAAGAGAATTGAAGAAGAGATTGCTATTAGAACTTAAAATTACTCAATCATTCAACAAACTAATAGTAGAATAGCTTAAAAACCCTAGATGGCTGCTAATCAAAAGATAAGATAAAGATTAGTCTTCCCTTAATCGGGTTAGAGTATTTATAGTAAAATAGAAGAGAACCCGGGTCAACCCAAAACAACCTGGGTCAAACCCTATTCAAAAATAAAACAAGTGAGGTGATAAGTGAATCGGGCATGTCTTGGTCGAGTGCACTGGCCGCGTGTGTCCACTCGGTCGTGTTCTAGCCGCGTGTGTCGACCGCGTGTGATCTCGTATCGAAGATGATTGAACTCACTCGATCTGCATTTGGCCGAGTGTCTTGACTGCGTGTGTCTTCGGTATTATGTCTCTCCACTTCCATCGGTTGGGCTTTGGCCGCGTGGCTTGGCCGCGTGGCTTCACTCGGTGACCTTTTGGCCGGTTGTCTTGGCCGCGTGTGGTCTCTCATCCCTTGTCACTCCTCCAGCTCCACTTCTCTTTCTTCTTTGCAACAAAATAGATCCTAAAGCTCCAATAATGATATTACTCCAAGGACCTGAAAATAACACACTAGATGCATATGCTCCTAAAACAACCTAGAATGACAAGATTATGCAACAAAACTATGCAAAAACAAGGCTTAAAACTCAATAAAAACACAAGATATCACAATTTATGTCCAAATATGCACTTAGGATGTTTAGAAGCATGCGTTGCATACATTTGTGTATTTGGAGTATTATTAGGTGTTATGGAGCTCTAAAAAGGTAAGAAAGGACTTACTGTTATTTCTGGAACTAAACAAGAGGATTGGAAGTATCAGGAAGGGAAAAAAAGGAACTCGACCATACCACTCGAGCAGGCACACGGTCGAGTACATGGTCGGATTCATAACAAGCTCCTCAAAGAGCGATCCGAATGAAGAATTTCCGTTGCGATTCAGCTTCGGCATCCTTCATGAAAATTGTAGGACATTGAGTTATATTTCCAACGCCGGTGGTTTCAAGTCAATAGTAGGTCTAGGTCAAGAGTTATCCCAATTTTACTGAGTAAATATCATCCCAGATCGAAGACTGGAGTTACCTGACGGACCAACCACTCGCCAAGCACATGGTCGAGCACTTGAAGCCGACTCTCTGTTTTTTCATCTAGCTAACTAGGACTTCTCTCTCTCTTTACTATATATATGTGTATTGGCACTTGTGGCCGCGTGTGAGACCCAAAAAGACATGTCATAACCTAGTTTTTGCCATTTTTAGCTGTTTTTACTATATTGCATCATCTCTTATCTTTTCTAGGATTTTTACACTTTGTATCCTTCATAACTTTGAATCTATTGAGTATTTTCTTTCACTTCTTTGTATTAAATTGTTTATCTCTCTCTTATCTATCTGATCATGCTTGTTTTATCATTTTCTGGTTTTGTGTTCTTCATCATAATTTTTAGATCAGATTAGGATCTTAGAGATGGGATAGGTTGGTAAAGAGTTATGTTTATCTAGATTGCTTAAGCTTGATTGTTTATAGATCTCTTATGGGTTAGCTGTGCTCTATACTGTTCTTATACTGAGAGGGTAAGGATAGATCTTAAGCTTCTTAGCATAACACCAATGTCTAAGTTGCTAGATAAGGCTAATACTAGAGATTATCATGAAGCATGCTAAGAGATTAGTTGTTTAAGGTGATTTTTGACATTAATGATTTGGTTGTTTATTGCCGGCTTTTATATGTTCTTAGCTAGTGAGAGCTAGGTCTAGAGTATCTAAGCTTGATTGTTATTGCCATGAGAGTGGATTAGCAAGTATTAGAAGATCCTTGTCTAGGGATCACTTTTGTGAAGTTTGTTAAACAATCTAGGTAAGCTTAGCTTGATACCAACCAATTACCCCCATCTCTAGGACCTATTTTCTCCTTGTTTATTACTGATTTCTCTATTAAATCGTTTTTCATCGTTTATTTTGCATCTTTGTTCTTTATTTTGCTTTTGTTCTTCTGTTATGCACCACTCGGCCAAGTGCTCGACCACCTACTCGACCATGCACTCGACCGAGTGCTAGGTAGAGCTCCAATTTATTTTTTTGTTTATGCATTGTTCTGTTCTTGTTTTCTTCTGCTTATTAGTCAATTCTTCTTAGTATTGTTTATTGCACTTGTTCTATAGTTTAATTCTACATTAGTATTATCTTAAGTTGCTTTAATCTTGTGCATTTCATTTATGTCATTAGGTTGTTAGAAACAAATCAACTTGATATTTGGCTTAACTTGAATGCATTGATCACATCTTGACTACTTGCATAATCACCCTTTATGGATTGACATCCTTTATGCTACAACATCATAAGAGTATTAAAACACCTTGCATTCCACCTAATCATCTCTGCTTATCTCTTTGTTTGCATGTTATCATACATTGATTGCATAAATAAACCTTGAAAAAGTTCTTGTTTCAACTATCTCAAACCCTCCCCCAAACTTAAATTACACAGTCCACTGTGTAAGAGAAATTTGAAAGAGGATTTAAGACTTTAAACAACACAAAACAAGAAATGCAATGGTATTTATAATTGAATAGGTGATGTTGGTACCTTATGGGTTGTGGAAGAAGCTATCTACAGCATCACTCATGCTGTCATAGGTGTAGTTAAGATCTTGAGCTTGATAGTGGCTTGCTGATGGAGAAGCAGGGAACTCGACTATGGCCCTCGACTGGGAGTCGGTCGAGTGGGTGCTGGTGGGTAGAATTGCTGTCCTTGCTGCCCATAGTATTGTTGCATGAGAGCTGGGTCCATGAAGTATTGAGGAGGGTAGGGAGGGTAAACTGAGCCATAGGTATAGCCTGGATAACCTGATGGAGCTCGAAAACCATAGGGAGGTCTGGGCAAGTACTCGGCCGAGTGCATTGGGGGTGCTCGATTGAGTGTCGGTCAAGTGAACCGGTCGAGTACCTCGGAAACTGCTGTTCTGTGCGGCCTGGACCTCTTCTCCTCTGGATTAACTCACAGCGAAGCTCTTGCTGGTTCCACCGAATTTTAGCTCTAGACAATGCTCTAGTTGAGCTACTCCTCCTCAAAGGATTAGATGGTGTTGGTGAAGAATTTCCACTCTTCAATTCAGCAATTTCTTTCTTTAATCCCTTTATGGACTTAGTCATCTTCCCCATCTTCTTCTTTAGTTTTTCAACAGTCTTGCCATGCCACTTGTTCCACCTTTAGAGAAGTGTCACCCTCTTGCTAGTATCTCTAACTCCTATACTATCTCTTGGACTTGGCTCATAATCTTCAAAGTAGAACTAATCTTTCCCATCAGCCATCTCCACCTCTCCATCTTTGTCTTCTCTCATTTGGGATGTACCATTAAACAATAACTTAGCAGCTGGCCAAAAGTGAATGTTAAGCCCTTGTCTTATGGTGGTGAGTACTTGATTAGGTAGAACAAGCTGAGTCTTCCCAACTGTTGGATGCTCAAGGTTGAAAAGGTGCTTTCCATGGTGTTTCTCCTTGGTTAGAAGTCCAGTTGAGCCCCTCTTGTGTAGCTTGCTCACCCAACTTCTATAGTAGGTCAATTGGTCAATGAGGACCATAACAAGGCTTGTTGGCACACTATTCCCATGAATGATGGTCCCATATCTTGCTGTAGTGATGATGCTATATAGAGGTATGTCAATTATCTTAAGCTCTCCCTCATTCAATTTTTCAGTCTCCTTCTTAGCAAAGAATGTGTTTGCTAAGGCCTTGTGGAAATACCTTAGGACTGGGCTTCTAATCTTTGAACTCTTGCTGTTGGAGGAGGAATATGGCCTAGCTTCTCCAATGGTTTGCCATTCTGATTGAAGCTCTTCTTTTGGAATGACAATGTTCTCATCAGTCCCCATCTCAAACCCAAAGAGTTCAACAATCTTCACCATAGAGAGCTCATAGTTTCTGCCTTTGATGGAGAAGGTGATGTAGCTTGGCCCTTCTCTGGATCCTCTTGGTCTTCATAATCATATATTTGGAGAGATGCTAAGAACTCACAGCTCAACTCTTTGTAACCCTCCATGTGCATCCCCATGAACTTGGTTAAGTTGCACTTGTGAAAGAGAAAATCTACATCCTCAGCTATACCAAGCTTCTCCATCCTCAGCTAGATTCTTCTTCTTCTTCTTCTTCTTCTTGTGGCTCCTCAGCTGCTGGCCTCTTCCCTCTTGCCTTTGTCATCCTAATATGCTATTCAAGAGTAAGCTCCATCTCTTCAGCACTCTCAGTTCTCTCTGGATCTTCCTCTTCAAGTTGATGTTTCTTCTGCGATACGTCACTCGACCGCCTACTCGATCTGACACTCGGTCGAGTGCTTTCTCGAGTGGGTGATCGAGTGCTTTCACTAACTTCACTTCTTGTTTTGTCGCTTTTATGCCTAGAGAAGTCGAATACCAGCTCACCTTCGCTCTCAGTCATGACCCAATCTTCCTCCTCAGGCTGGTTTTGTTGTGCTCTCCTGCTTGACAAGACACTCGACCGACCGCTCGGCCGAGTGCGTGGTTGAGTGCTCTCTCCGGTTTCTCTTGGAACATACGGGACCTTTTGAAACTCAGGGAAGTTTGCAGCTACAAAATCAGCAGGTTGTCGGCGAGCAGCAAGTTGTCGGCGAGCAGCAGCTTGTCAGCGAGCAGCAGCTTGTTGTGGTGTTGCCTTGGGTTTGGAAGATATTTCAGAAGAAAATTGAAAGGAATAGAATCAAAGCTCAAATTGAATAGGTTAGTAACCCAAAAACCAAAAGAACTAAGCTTGAGCAAGAAAATGCAATTTGAGAGAGATTTTCTAGCTAGAGATTGAGTGTTTAAGCAAATGAGAGAGTGTGAGGAGCCTAGAATCGAGTCTACCACTATATAAAGAGGCTAAGGGGACAAAAAGACAAGGGTGGAGCGTCCATACCATCTAAATTTGAATTGGGAATCGTTGACTCACTTTGGCTGCCACTCGACACCACGTAGTCGAGTGCTTGACAAAAATTTGAATTTTGAACTTCCTTCTCCCTCCAAACGATCGAGCAAGTGGCAATGTATCAAATTTGGATGGGCTCGAACAGTGCTCGACCGACTGCATCTCACGGGCCTGGTCAAGTGGGCTTGAAAACATCTTCTCCACAAGTCCAATTCCTCTTAAACCCATCTACTTTCTCATATAAGGCCTCCCTAACATAAACATAAAAGAAAAATATCAAAACTACATGGAAATGTAAACTTATGTACAAGGATACTGATATGCTCAAATTAATCCCTAGAGCTACTCTCTCAAATTAAGAGATCACTGCAGTACTTAGGGGTCGAATTCCACAAGGACTCAAGACTACACATTAAATTATAGAGTTTTTCAATTATGCTAAACAGATTAAATTAAAATAAAAGCAATGCAAAATATTAAATAAAACTTGTTGTAAATTCAGAAGATCAAAAAGCTAGGCCTAGGGAATTTTTCAGGAAATTATGAAATATTAAATCAATCAATAAATTAGGATTCAAACAATTAAGAACAGATCTAGAACTCTAAACACTTTTGTAAATTAAATCAGTTCTCACTGCAAATAATATCTAAATTTAAAACCAGCAAATCTAAATCTCTTTGTAAAATTCTAGGTTAAAAATCGGCAATAAAATCAGGTTTAGATTGTTCACAAAATTATTAAATCAAATCTCTTTGCAAGAAATAATTTTGCTAATCAAAAGGTTTTATCAGGAAAATAATTATATTCTCATATCAATTTATTTTCCTAGGGTATCAATTCTAGATGGCCAATCAAGGATTAATATGAAGAACAACCTAAGATGAAGATCTAGATAGATAAAGAATCCTAAATAAACAGATCTAATAATTCAAAAAATCCCTGTGAAAAACGCTAAACCTAACAAAGCAAACTACTCAGACATGATCAATGAAGAACAAAACATCTTTCTGAATAATAAGCAATTGAAATTAAAAGAGTAAAGGGAGTTTAAGAAATTCTTCTCTACAAAGCAGATCTCTCTCTCTCTCCAATGCTCTCCAAATCTCACAGGGTTGCAGGAAAAATAAAACTCGATAGAATACAACTTGTGGGTTTGGAAAACCTAATAACACTATTTATATGTCCTAAAACACGTCAGGGACTTATGTTGCAAATATGGAAAACTTCGGGCAACTTTGTAAAACTTCCAATTTTGGCTCTCTCGTCGGTTTGGTCTGGGTGTCGATTGATGCTAAGGCAGTGTCGATCGATGCCCATGCTTTGATCCGAGATTTATGCTCCAAAACGATCCAAATTGCTCCATTCCGCTCCTTTCATGCCAAAATCCTAGAAAACCTGTAAAGACTCAAAAACATCCTAGAAAACAAATCAAAAGACTCTAAAAGACTCCTTATATCATGGTTAAAAACCACAAAAACCATGATATATTAGATACCTTATGGACATCCTCCCTAGTGAGCTTGTTCAAAGTATCTAAACTTGACTTTTGGTGCCTTTTCAGGTTTGGTTTGGAGACCAAGGAGGTGCTGAGGTCCCCCTGGTTCAACTTGATCACCATGAAGCTCATTCTTGATCACTTCACCCTTAACACTTGAACCTTGCTTCTTCTCAAGCTTGAGTCTTGGTCTTGCCTTCTTCAAAGACCTCTTGTTGAGTTGCACTTGAGGATCCTTCACTGAACCAGCTAACACTTGAACTGAATCCTTGAGTTCTTGGACAGTCGTGGCTTGGCCTGAACTTTTAATCTTAGGGTCCTCTCCATCATCAAAAGCTTCACATCCAGTTATTTTTTCTACCACAAAGTGCTGACTTCCAACAGTAGGCTGAGGGGTTGAATTCTTGATGTCAAACTTCATAGTGAAGTCTTTAGCAAGGTTGAGCTTGATAGTCCGCATCTTAACATTAATTACAGTCACAGTTGTGGCTAAGAATGGTCTCCCCAGGATGAGAGGGTCTTCTGTCTCCTGGTCCATGTTCATGATCACAAAATCAGTTGAGATTCTGGCCTTTTCTATTTTGACTGGAAAGTTTTCAATTACTCCAACCACATCCCTCTTGGATCCATCTGCCAGGCTAATATAGAGATTGTTGAGCTTAAAATCTTCATACCCCTACTTCTCAGCCACTGAGTATGACATTGAACTCACTGAAGCCCCCAGATCACACAGACACTTGTTGACGTGCATATAACTGATGGAGCAAGGTAGATTAAATGAACATGGATCTTCAAGTTTTGTTGGGATAACAGCTTTCCCAATCTCTTTCAAATCTTTCATGTCCTGATTCTAAGCTTTATGCTTGGATAATTCAAGAAGCATGTCTTTGTAGAGAGGATATTGAGCATATTGTTCCAAACCAGGTCCTCTCTCTTCTTCTTTCTTTTCAATGACAACCTCTTATTGTAAAGCTATCACTTCTCTTTTTTTAATTATTTCCCTGAGTTCCTTCAGCTTTTGTTCCTTGAAACGTCCTGGGAATGGCAGAGGAGGTTTGTAAGCAGGGGAATGTATCTAATAGGCTTAACAGCTTCTGCGGAGAAAACTCGATCAGTCACTCGATCGTGTGTGTGGTCAAGTACCTGGTCGAGTGGTTTTGCTGCTTCAGTTTGCTGGGTAAAGCCTTCACTCTGAGCTTCAACTTATGCAAATCCTCCTCATTTTGAATCTCACTGTCCTCAGTGACAGCTTGCTCATAAAGATGGATAGCTTTAGCTGTAAACTCCCTTGGATTTTGAATTGCTTTACCAGGCAGCTTGTTAGCTTTGGAGCTGATGTAGAGGCAGTGGTACTCTCCATGTACTTAACCTTTGAGTTTAGACTCTCAAACTTTATATTTAGATCATTATAAGAATTATCCATCTTCTCGTGTATCTCAGCAAACTTCTTTGCAGTCTCAACCTGCCCATTGGCTTGTCCAAGTAGCAACTGTTGCATCAAAGTTCTCAAATCTGGTTCTTGGGCTTGGTTGATCTGAAACTCTGGTGGGGGACACATTGGAGCCTGGTAACCTTGTTGTTGCTCATAATGATGTTCATATATTTTACCCTGTTTTCCCTTAGTATATTCACATCTTTTGCATCTTTTGCTATCCATTTTCACCATTATTGCATAGCTTTAGGACTAATCATGCATTAGAGTTTAGTTGCATTGCATTTGCATCTTTTCATGCATAAACAGGTGATTTTAGAGCTTAAGGAGCATGGAAGCAATGCTGAGGAAGAAGTGAAGCAATCATGAAGGGAAAGCAAGAGAGTTAAGGCTGAAATAACAAGGTCCGGAGTCCAACTCGACCGCACACTCGGCCAGACACTCGACCGTGTGCTGAGGAGGACTCGACCGAGTGGAGAACGCACGAGAGAAGCCAGCTCGACCTTCCACTCGACCGAGCACAGGTCGAGTTGACCGAGCCGTTGACTATTTTGTCTTTTAGTATTTTTAGGGCTTCCACTCCCCTCCTATATAAAGCCTTGTACCTGCAGCCACAAAAGTGTGCAACTTTTTAGATCTTCTCTAAACCTAGTTTTTACCCTTTTTGGGATTATTCCTTTTGCACTTTTCTTTTATTTTTAGATTTTGTACTTGTTCTTAAGGAGAAAAGCTAAATTTCTCAATATTGTTTGTTTCATAACTTTCTTAATATTGAGAATTCGAGTTTGATTCTTTCTCCAATATTGTAGATCTTTGTTTCATCTTTCTAATGATGCAAGTTTCAATATTTTCTGGGTTTATGATTTTGATGTTCATCATGTGTTCTTGTGAGTAGTGGCTTAGGATCTTGAGGATGGATTAGGCTGGGCTGTGAATGAGGTTAGTTTGGCTTGGTCAAGCTTGATTGTTGTAGATATCTTCTAGGGTAGATGTTCTTAATGCTGGTCCTATATCTGAGAGGGTAGGATCTGATTTCAAGCATCTTAGCATCACACCAATGTTTAAGAGGCGTAGATAAGGCTAGATCTAGAGCTTACCATCTTGCTTGCTAAGAGATTAGAGGTTTTGTTTGGTATGAGACATATTTATTACTGCCTGCTTGTGTAGATTTTTTACTATGTGAGAGCAAGTCTAGAAATGCATAGGTTTGATTTTTTCTTGACCGTGAGAGTGGGAGAAACTTGTCGTAGATACATATGTCTAGAGATTAGCTCATGTTGTTTGAGATTTGTTGATCAAGTTAGATAGCCTCAATCATTAGTCCAGCCCATGAATCCCTCCTCAAGTCCTTCCTTGTTTATTGATTTTACAGTTTTAATCATGTTGCTTGATTGTTGTTTGATTCGTCTTTGCATTACTCTGTTTTTATTGCATTGCTCTGTTTCTGCGTTTAGTCCAGCTCGACCACCCACTCGACCTACACTCGGTCGAGTACTTGCTCGAGTTCTTCCCCAGAACTTTGTGTTTATGATTTGTGATTGTCTTGTTTCATTCTATTTGCATTTCTGTTGCATTTACTTATTGTCATGTTCATTATTGTCTTGCATTAGTTCATTATCATAGTTTATGTTTCTGTTCTAGCTTTATATTAGTGTAATCATTCTGTTTCATTTGCATTCTGTTCTTAGTTCTTATATTTTACTTTCTGGATTTTACATTTGTCATCATAGGATTGTTAGTGACAAACATCCTTACATATTGGCTTGAATTAGGCATAATAAGCACATCCTTACTGATCACAGACCCTCAGATTGGATTGACACCTCTTATACTACAACTGCATAAGGGGAATTGAAACACCTGACCATCCATCCATTCATTGCATACATTCATCATCATACATTCACCAATCATCATCAAAAATACTTGTTTCACATAACTGTTGTGTTGTTGAGGCTGTTGAGGTGGGTAGACTTCATCTTGAAGGTTTGCTACATTGTTGCTTCTGTAGGAGAGGTTGTTGTTCTTGAACTGGTTATAACCTTTGAAACCTCCTTGATTCTGCATATAGCAAATCTCAGTAAATTTATTCTTCCCATCTTGAGCTGGAGCCTCTTCTTCACCAAGAAAATGAATGTTCTTTTGCTGGCTGAGTAGAATCTTGTCCAACTTCTCATGAACAAACTTCTCATGAACAACCTTCAAAGTCCTTCTTATACTTCTCATCTTGATCAGGGGCAAAAAATCTCACAGTTCTATCATAATCCTCATTATAATTCCCATCAGATTGTGCTAAATTCTCCACTAGCTCCCAGCCTTCTTCTACATTCTTGTTGAGGAAATTTCCATTAAGGCTGTATCCTATAGCATTCTTATCTTTGGCAAGACTCCTCTATATAATGTGCTGAGTAGAGACTCATTACTCAACCCATGATGTGGACATTGTGTTTGGTAGCCTTTGAATCTCTCCCATGCCTCACAAAAGGTTTCATTATTCTTTTGTTCAAAACCTGAAATCTCATTCCTCAACCTTACAGTTCTAGCATTAGAGAAGAATTTAGCTAGAAAGGTCTTCTTACAAGCATCCCATGTAGTAATGGCACCAGTTGGAAGTGTCTTCTCCGGTAGATAAGCTTTGTCTCCAATTGAGAAAGGAAACAACCTGAGCTTGAAGCCATCTTCACTAACACCATTAATCTTGGTGAGGCCACAAAGCCTATCAAACTCATCTAGATGATCTAGGGGGTCTTCCATTGGCAAACCATATAATTTGTTTGCCTAAATCATAGTGATTAGCCCACTTTTGATCTCATAATTATTGTTGGCAACTGCAGGAGGAACTATGCCAGCTCTCTGGTTGTGTGTATTTGGAGCGTCTCCTGCACCAATAGGTCTTGTCCTTTGATCATGATTGTTTTGTTGCTCCATTAGCAACTGATCTTCCTGTTCTTGGAGGATTCTGGTTTTTTGCTGCCTCAGATCCCTTGGTAGTCGGTTGATGTGCACAATGTATCTCTCAAGGTTCTGATTTCCCTTGGATCTAGTTTGCATCAACTGACTCGATCACTAGCTCGGACAGACACTCGGTCGAGCACTGGCTCGAGTTAAAGATTGAACCAGCTTAGACGAGAAGACTGACTAAATCTGGGTTGGTGACTCGATCATGCAAACAGTCGAGTGCTTGGTCGAGTTGGTACATGAGATTCAAAACAACCAAGCAGATGAAGAATCTTAATCAGTAGTGATCAAATGAACAAAAGAACTTAATCTTAAACTTGTGTAAATCCTAAATGTCACAAACAAACACTCAAATGGCAACGGCGCCAAATTGAAACATATCTTTTTGTGGTGTTAACTTATGCCTTGAATGAATGATGCAATCAAATATAAGTATGGATGATCAGGATGGTATGCAAGATGTTTCAATTACTCTTATGTTGTTGTAATATAAGAGATGTCAATCTATAATGAGTATGATGCAAGCAATCAGGATGTGAACACTTATTTAAGTCAAGCCAAATGTCAGGATGGTTTTGTTCTAGCAACCTAATGACAATAATGAAATGCAGAATGTAAACTACTAAGATCAGAGATTAAATGCAAAGTGAACAGAGATAAACAAAATAGAAATGATACTAAACAGGAACAAGAACTACAATAATGGAAAGCAATGAATGAAACAGGATTAAACAAGGGTGAATGCAATGAAACAGAAATGAAACAAGAAAGATGCTGAACATAAACAAGAGCTTTGGAAGGAGCTCGAGCAAGCACTTGATCGTATGCTCGATCGAGTGACAGTTTGAGTGACTTGATACGAAGAACATAATCAAATTTAACAAATCAAAACAGAACTAAATGCAAGGAAATCAAACAGGAATCAAATAACAAAAATCAAACAGATAAATCAATAACAAAGAAGGTCATAAAGATGGATTCATGGGCTGGACTCAAGCTAAGGTTATCTAAACTGATCAACAAACTTCCAACAACAATGAGCTATCTGTAGACAATGATCTCATAAACTTACTAATCCATTCTCATGACGATAGCAATCAAGTTTAGATACTCTTAGACCTAGTTCTCACTAGCTAAGACATATAAAAAGAGGCATTAAAGATCTAGATCATTACATGTCAAAAATCACCTTAAACAACCAATCTCTTGGGTTAAGCAATCTCTAGCTTTAGCTTTATCTAACAACTTAAACA